>PVKP010009289.1:0-60987 GCA_004027715.1 Plecturocebus donacophilus | reverse complement strand
CAATAGCCAAGACAGGGGATCAACTTAAATGTTCATCAATGAATGAATGGACCAAGAAAATGTGGTATGTATACATAATGGAATACTATTGAGCCATAAAAAAAGAATGAAACCCTGCCGTTTGTGATAGCATGGTGAGTCTGGAGGAATTATATTAAGTGAAATAAGGCAAGCACAGAAAGACAAATACTACATGATCTCACTTACACATAGACTAAAATGTTATTCTCATGGAAATAGAGAATAGAATAGAGATTATGAGAGGATGAGGAGGATGGAGGTAGAAGGGGACAGTGAGATTAGTCAACGGGCCCAAGGGTACAGTTAAATAGAAGGAATATGTCTGATGTTCTATTGCATAGCAGCATGACTAGAGTTAACCATAATATACTGTATATTTCAAAATAAGTGGAAGAGAGGTTTTTTAATATTCTCATAATGAAAAAATAAATTAAGCTGTTAGATGTGCTAATTACCCTGACTTGATCTTTACACAATTATACATGTATCAAAATACGCCGTACCCCATAAATATGTACAATTGGTATGTCTCTCATAAATTAAGAAAATAAAATAAAATGGACATAAGGTATGAGAATTAATATGTTTATTACTAAAGTATAGTAAACATGACCAGGCGCGGTGCCTCATGCCTGTAATCCTAGAACTTTGGGAGGCCAAGGTGGGTGGATCACCTGAGGTCAGGAGTTTCAGACCAGTCTGGCCAACATGGTGAAACCCCATCTCTACTAAAAATACAAAAAAAAAAAAAATTAGTTGGGCATGGTGATGGGGGCCTGTAATCCCACCTACTCAGGAGACTGAGGCAGGAGAATCAGTGGAACCCAGGAGGCCGAGGTTGCAGTCAGCCAAGATAGCACCATTGCACTCCAGCCTGGGCAACAAGAGCAAAACTCCATCTCAGAAAAAAAAAGTATAGTAAGCACATCACACAAGTTATTAGCAATGGCATCCCTAAATCTTAGCTTGTTTTGGGAATGATATGCTTATTCCTTACTTTAGGCACAATAATACCTACCTTCCATAGTTGCTGTAAAGTACAAAGAGAATGTTTCTAAAATGCCTACCATTAGAATTAGCATGTCACCAGCACTGAAATTTGTAGGTTCAAAACTGTATACATTGAAATTTTTCTTTGAATCAGATTTTCAGAATAAATTATGCATGTTCTTTTCTGCTCCTTTCTCTCCTAGCAGGAAAGAAGAGTTAGATTAGACTTTGTGTCTTTCCAGTTCAGGTTTCAAGACTACATTTTATCCTACTGAATTGTGCTTTTGAAGGGAAGCATTCTTTCTGTTCTCTTTTCCTGTCCTGTGGGTTTCACAGTCACAGCATACAACCAAGATGCTTGGCCAAATGAGTGGCCTTAGGTGGCTTTTTGGATATGATTTGTATGCTGGTATTTTCAAACTTTAGCATGTAGTGCTGGTTAAATCACAGATTCTTGAGCCCCTTTCCCAGAAATTCTGATTCAGTAAGTCAGAGGTAAAACCCCAAAATTCTGCAAATTCTCTAGTGATACTGATGCTGCTGGTCCAGGTACGATGCTTTTAGTCGCACTGGTCTACACAGACAAGTTGAAGTGGCTGCAGGTAATCTGAATCTATGTCAAATAAATATTACTAAACAATTCACAATGAGTTGGGCATCAACATTTATCAATATAAGCAGAAAATACTCACATTGCCATTACACGATATGTAAATCAATTCTACGACCATGACAACAAAAACAACAAACATTTATTGAGTTTTGACTATGTGCCACAATTTTTTCTAAGGCCTTTACAGATGTTAAATTTATTTTTTACATTTTTATTTTATGACAGTATTTAAAAAACTAATAATAGCATTGTCTGGATCATGTCTATGACCATCTTATACTGACATTCAAACTAATCACACTTAGTTTTGTTTGTGCCCATTAGCAGCAAGAAGTATGATTTGGTTGTCAAGAGCTATGACAGGCCAGGTGCAGTGGCTCATGCCTGTAATCCCAACACTTTGTGAGACCAAGGGGCGGATCACCTGAGGTCAGGCGTTCAAGACCAGGTGGCCAACATGATGAAACCCTGTCTCTACTAAAAATACAAAAATTAACCAGGTATGGCAGTGAGCACCTGTAATCCCAGCTACTCGGGGAGGCTGAAACAGGAGAATCACTTGAACCCAGGAGGCAGAAGTTGCAGTGAGCAGAGATCACACCATGGCATTCCAGCCTGGGCGACAGAGCAAGACTCTGTCTCCAAAAAAAAAAAAAAAAAAAGCTATGGCAAAATGGCAAAGGTAAACTTCATATGCCCAAGATGTACTCAGCTCAGGGATGACCAAATGGAGCTCTGGATGAACAAAGGTTTGGAAGAATCAACTGTTCAAAGAGAGAAAAGCAGTGGAGAATTGAGGCCTCATCTGATACATGGTCTAGGTATACCAAACTCAAAAGAACCTAAGTTTGGTAACATTTTGAGCAACAAAATTATATGATCTAAT
The DNA here is from genome assembly GCA_004027715.1 of Plecturocebus donacophilus. Lineage (NCBI taxonomy): Eukaryota > Metazoa > Chordata > Mammalia > Primates > Pitheciidae > Plecturocebus > Plecturocebus donacophilus. The sequence continues at coordinate 58,477 of PVKP010009289.1, read as the reverse complement.
ATTATTTTATTGGTTTTGTAGTTTTGTTTGTATGTAATTTTGTAAATTTGTTTTTGTTCTTTTGTTGTATAGAAATATTTCAGTGTATAAAAGATGATATACAATATAATACAGTTATAATATAGCTTATGCTATAATTGCTTAATAACCTAAGTAATTCATTAAAAGTAATTTAAGTCAACATTAGAGGCACCTAAGAAATATTATAGCTTCCCTCAAGAAAGCTCCATGTGTAGCTCAAGTTTGAAAAGCTCTATATTATACTTTTCACTGAATAGTCTCTCTTAGTGATTCTCAACTGGGGTAATTTTGCCCCCGAGAGGACATTTTTCAATGTCTGTAGACCCTTGGTTGTCACAAATTGGGGATTGCTACTGGGATCTAGTGGATAGAAGCCAGGCTACTGCTAAATATCCCACAATATGTACAAGACATTCCCTCACAACACAGAGTTTTCCAGCCTAAAATCTCAATAGTGTCAAGGTTTAAAAACCATGGTCTATCTTTCCCTTTCATCAATTCATAGCAATAAGAGGGAGTACATGAATTACAGATACTTTTCAACTTATGAAATTTACAGACTTGCTTAGAAGAAGAAACAGACAGGCATGAAATAATTAGAATATTATACAGATGGGGTACTACAGATTCAAAGGATTTAAAGGACTTCAGAAGCCAACTAATACTGTGTCCCATATAACATACTAATTTCCTGTAATGGAGCACTCAAGCCTGTTCATGTAACCTCTTTTTGAATTCCCATAATAATGAGAAGTTCATTACCACCTAAGACAAAAAGCCAGTCTCATTGTTGGGACAAATCACGTTAGTGCTAAAAAATTAACTCTTGAATTAGGCCTCAAAACATGCCATCCTATAAGCTTCAGCTTTTGGTCCTAATTTTGTCCTCCAGTGTAAGAGCCCCAGTCACTTTTTGACTAGAGCTACTACAAAGTTTGTTCTTTTTCTTTTATGTAGTTTCTTTTATGTTTCTCAAACCTATCTGTAGAAGTTTTATTTTTGTTTACTTTACTTCCAGTTTTAGGCCTGTCATTTGGAAACTATTTTATTTTATTTTTTGAGATGGAGTCTTGGTCTGTCACCCAGGCTGGAGTGCAATGGCATGATCTCGGCTCATGGCAACCTCTGCCTCCCGGATTCGAGCAATTCTCCTGCCTCAGCCTCTTGAGTAGCTGGGACTACAGGTGCATGCCATCATGCCCAGCTAATTTTTGTACTTTTAGTAGAGGTGGGGTTTCACCACGTTGGCCAGGCTAGTCTTGAACTCCTAACCTCAGGTGATCTGCCCGCTTCGGCCTCCAGAAGTACTGGGACTTACAAGCGTAAGCCACTGCACCTGGCCTATTTTATTTTTCTAACCAAGTAGAAATGTTTTCCTGCTTTAATTCCACCCCACTTTAAAATCTATAACATAAGGAGATCTCGATCTCCACAATTCTGTCAGCTCAAAAAGATCTTTCACTTCATATAGGAATTGAAGGTAATATTTACTTTTTATCATTTGGAGATGGGAAAGAATTAAGTATTGTAAAAAAACAAATTTGAATGTGTTTCTACAAAGTAGAGACTCATTAAGTACCAGCAATGAACATGGGTTTTCACTGTATCATTCAAAAGACATTTATTCCATATTGACTATGTACCAGGCACTGTGCTAGGTGTTATGAGTAGCAATAAAGGTAGAGAAGACATAATCTATGCATCCAAAGAATGTATAAATTCATTTACCCACTCAAACATGATTCTCCACAAAAAGGTTAAGGACATTTTGAAGGTCGTAAATGGGATCTTTTAAGTTTTCTTTATAGATCTGCTTCAGTTTTTAAAGTTGGTGTATTAATGCTTCTTATTTAAAAAAAAAATTCTAACTGTGTGATTCCCAGTTTTTAAGAAGTGACTAATATGGCTTTACACAATCTGATCATTTGAACTTTCAAAGGTTTGAAATGTCTTTGAGCCGTTCTTCTGTGACTGGGTCCTCTGTTTATTTTTGTGGCAACCATCAGCATCTGAGAACCCCAGTGTGGCACACCATCCAAAAGATTCTGCTCAAGAGACAGTTTTTATTCCGTGTTCAATGTTCTAGAGGCTAGCAGAGCACCTAGCTTATGGTAGGTGTTCCCAAATACTTGTTTAATGAATAAATACAATAATAAACAGCTGAACCTATTAGTCTATCCTGTTCTTTCCTCTAAAATTTTACAAACTTACTATCTGTGCCATAGTTGAGACAATAATCACATGGGACATTGTCATTTTTATATTTCATTTGTTATATTTTATCCATCCTAAACAGATTGCAATTTTCTTATGATTGCGCTATAGCATCTATCACAAATCTATATTACTGCTAAATAAAATACATATATTTTGCAGCAGGGTCTCCCCGTCACTCAGGCTGGAGTGTAGTGATATGATCATGGCTCACTGCAGCCGCAACCTCCCGGGCTCAGGTGATCCTCCCACCTCTGCCTCCCAAGTAGCTCCGCCACACCTGGCTAATTTTTGTATTTTTTGTAGAGATGGGGTTTTTCCACATGGCTCTAGCTAGTCTCGAACTCCTGAACTCAAGCTGTCCACTGGCCTCAGCCTCCCAAAGTGTTGGGATTACAGGTGTGAGCCACCACCCCCAGGCTAAATGAAAAATTTTAAAATATAAACTATTATTACTTTGCTCTTTCTTTCATCTCTTTCTCAATTAACTAAAGTACATGAAAAAGTATTTTAAAATATGTATTGAATAAAGTTGTATTCTTCTTGATCTTAAGAGTTGAGTTAAACAATTTCTTCTTTCTTAAAAAAAAAAACACATAAACAAACAAAACCTACAAGTTAAATTTAATCACAAGTTGTCTTTAGCTATGTGTGACGTTTTGAAAAGGAAAAAGATTACTGCTACCTAAGCTTAATACTCTTAACAGTCTTGCTATAGATCTATGACTGCCCAACAAAGGTGAGGAGGTAGGAGCAGAGGAGAAAATGGGAAGTTGCCTGGGGAAAGAAAAGCATCTAGTCCAAGGGATTTCAACAACCAATATAGTGAAACCTGAAGAAGAAAACTGCCAAAGACGCTTACCTTTGCATCCCTCACAGGTCAGTGCGTTATAGTGGTATCCAGAGGCTCTGTCTCCACAAACAACACAAAGCTCATCCCCTTTGATCCTCCCTGCTGATGCGCCCATGCGGGGCTTCTTTGTTACAGGCATCTCTGCTACCTCGGACTCTCCCTGGTAGAGAGTCTCAGCTGGCATTCGCCTGAGTTCATATATTCCAGGAGAGTACCACTCTTCAGGCTGCTGCGGGTAGAAACCCAGGTTGGAATAATAGGATGATGAGGAAATCTGTGGTTGAACTTGGGGAAACTGAACATTGCTGTATTGCGAGTATGGCTCCACTTCCTGGTTCTGTCCCAGAGGACCTGCCACTTGTTCTGTTAAAACACCTGAACAAAAGTGACAATAAAACTGGAATGAATGTCATCATTCTGGAAATCAGACAGTTTAGAGTAATGGTTAGGAGTGTGGGCTCTAAGACTGAAACATATAACTACATAAAAATTTACAACTTTTTATAGTGTACACATAATGTAATTAAATGACAAATTAAAAACTCAGAAAAATATCTGCAACATAGAGGACAGACTCATCATTAATGTATAAAGAGCTCTTGAAAGCCAATAAGAAAATTTTGAGAACCTATGGATAAAAGGATAAAGGAAAGGAATTGTCAGTTTTAGAAATACAAACATGAGTGTTTTGTAAACAGAAAAATGTGCTCACCTTTGTCAATACTTAAATTTAAATTGAAACTAAAACATTACGGTTTTAATCTTCAAATGTGAGAGAGTTAAAAAACTTCATAATACATACTGTTAGAAAAATAAATATTATGGGGGGAAAATTTGTCAATATTTTCCAATGTTTTTAAACTTCAATGTCCTTTTAACCCAGCATAAATTTTCTACTGCTTGAAAATTTATTTTAGAAATATGCTCAAACCGCTATGAAAAAGTGTTTTATAAAAATATTCACTTGCAGCAAATTTGCAAGAGCCATAAATTAGAAACAATCTAAATATTCATCCATAGGAGTCTAGTTAAATAAATTTGTTATATCCATACACTGAAATATTAAGTAGACGTAAAACAATTATTTAGATTTCTATGTACTGATATGGAAACATTTCTACAATATGGTGCTATATGAAAAAAGTAAGCTACAGAACAATGTGTATATTCACGTGGGTATTAAAGAAACGCTGTGTGTGTGCACACACACGTGCACACATGCACAAAGGCAAATTTCTGCATAACACAAAGAAAGTAGGTGGTGGTGACTGTGAGAGGTGATATTTTTACATTGCATTCTGGAATAGAGGATTGCATAATTTTTTTACTGTTTGTAATTTTTGTCATGTGTATATGTATGTGTTATTTTAATCATTATAAAACAAAGGAGGAGCTTAAAAAAAAAAAGAATGCAGTGCCTGCAATCTATCTACTAGATTCAAATTCTTGCTCTGTTACTTACAATCTGTGTGCAGTTGGCAATTCCTTAATGTCTTTAAGTTGCAGTTTGCTCCTAATAAAACAGAGAATAATAGTACCTCACTGGGTTGATGTAAGGATTATATGAGATAATGTGTGCCAAGTGCTTTGCTAAATCTTTGGCACACAAGAAGTGCTCAATAAATTATACCTGACTTAAAACAGGAATAATAATTATTCTTACTACCATCACTATTAAAGGAGCCCCTTATTTAGAAAACCTCTAGGTAATAGAAAACCATCAGGTTATGAAAATGCTTCTATTTCCTGAAAACATCAACTATGGCTCTTTAGAAAATAGAAATATTTAAATTATGCAAATGCTGACAAAAATATACATAAGAGATATGAAAGTTTACAAATGTGTCTCGCTCTTCAAAGTGTTGTCAGATAATTCTAGACCAAAATTCCAACCCATCTCCGATGAACCATGGGACTTTGAGCAAATTATACAAACTATTGATAAACCTCAGTTTTCATGGCAGCAGGCTTGGGATGATAATATCGGTATCAAGGGTTAGGCTGAGGATTGAGTGAGATTATACAGATTTACAGTTCCTTATCTGAAACCCTTGCAGTCATCTGTGTTTTAGAATTCAGAATTTTCTGGATTTTAGAACAGAATACAGTGTTATTTATATATCCCTCCCAGCACAGTCTGGAACAGAACTCAGAATCAAATACAGCAATATTTTCTACAGTGAAACTAATGAGTATTCATAGTAAGTGCAATAAGTAAAGACCATAAATAGTTTCACATTCATTCAGGTCAGGTTCCGTCACCAAAATAAGTGTGTGGCAAACTTTTAGAAAAATGTGGTTTTTTGGGGCCTTGAGGATTTAGAATTGGCAATTAGGGATTGCGGACCTATGCATGTATACATGAAGAATGAATGCTCTTTGCTGTGCTCAAAAGATGGTTGAAATGATTACTATAATTATTACGATTACTATATTTTGCAGAAAACTTTTATAGAGTTCTTCCTAGTGGCAGACACTTGTACATTCTCATTTATTTCTCACAAAACCCTATGAGGTAGGTAACATTATTATCCCCTACTTACAAATGAGTGCCATGAGGCACAGAGAAGTTAAGCAACTTTACATCTACCTACCTAAATAGATGAGATGTGAGCTCTAGAAGTCTAATCTCAAAGCTCACGCACTGAATTGCTGCTCTCTGGGGGTAATTTCAGGTGTGCGATGCTTCAAAACATAATAGTCAAAGCCTTTCTCTCCTTCCTCCTACTTGCGTTTGTCACCCCCTTTTCGGCCTCTGCTTGCACATAACCTATAACTGGGCCCGCAAGCTTCTGCATGTCCCTACCCTTGCTTTCTTTTCCAGCCACTTACCGTGTTCTGATGTCTCTGTTTCTTGAATGTGCCTTGTTGCTTCCAGACTCAGGACTTCTCCCACCTGCTGCTTCCTGAGCCTGGAATGGTTCTCAACACAGCCAACCCCTCCCAGGGCTTCATCTCACTTATGTCACCTATCTCTAAATTCCCTGTAGGCATTGCTTCTCTTGGGGAGTTTTCCCAACAGAAGAGGTCTCTAGGTCCCTGGGAGTCATGTTCCTGAATCTAGTTATATGGCATTTAAAAACCATTACTTACCCTACCTGGGTCTCCCTCTGTTCCTCTGTAAAGAGAAGACTCCATCCTAGATAATCTTCTAGCTCTTTATACCTAAAAGTCTCCATAAGTATATGACTAATAGATTATGAACATTAGAATTCAGAGCTTTTCTACACTGGCAAAGTGCAGAATATACATATTACACATTGAAAGCAACGCTTTCTGCATTAACCCAGAAAATGACTGACAGAGCACATGGTATATAGTATCTGTACAAAAATCAATTTCCTTTCCTTATGTCTGACTTATCCATATAAAAACAACATAAAATGAGTATATCTAGCAGATAAAACATTTTAGAAATGGTTCTTTGTCTTATGACCACAAAATGGAAGAGGAAAAATGTGGAATTATTACACAAAAAGAAAAGATAAAATATAAGCAAAATCCTGATCTATTTCATCACCAAATACTATGAAAATTTCTGGAGTGAATAGAATTGAAAAGAACTAAAAGGTATTAAAAGTGTTAGTTTCACTTACACCTAGATTTTGTCCTCCAATCTGTCTTATTCCCTTAACTCCCCTCCCTCCCTCAGCCAGTCTCTTTCTGCCACAGGTCTAGTAAGAATTAAATAATTTGCCCAAGGTCAAAACCCAGTAGAATCTGGATTCTATAGAATCCAAGGAAATGTGTATTTTTTTTCTCCTCACATGATAATTTTAAAATCTCTAAGCATTATTTCAACAAAACAAATATTTTCATAATCAGGAAACACAATGGAGTCCAACTCAAGTCAGATAATGATATCACTGTCATAACAATCCTTAGAATAATCTAGATCAAAATGGAAAACTTTCACAGAGATATAGATAATATTATATGAAAACAGTAGAACATCAGTAAAAACATGAGAACAGTACACAATAATATTAAATAATACTTCTATTCTTGGCTGGGTGCAGTGGCTCATGCCTATAATCCCAGCATTTTGGGAGGCCAAGGCGCGTGGATCACCTGAGGTAAGGAGTTTAAGACCCACCGGACCAACATGATGAAACCTTGTCTCTACTAAAAATACAAAAATTAGCTGGGCGTGGTGGCGGGCGTCTGTAACCCAACCACTCAGGAGGCTGAGTCAGGAAACTCACTTGCACCTGGGAAGCAGAGGCTGCACCGAGCCAAGATCATGTCATTGTACCCCAGCCTGGGCGACAGAGCGAGACTCCAGCTCAAAAAATAAACAACACTTCTATTCTCAAAGCACATCCACTCTTAGTATTTCATAGTGTGTCCCCTAAATCTCCACAAATAGAGAGGTAATTACAAAGGCACCTTACAACCAAAGAACCAGCAGGGCCAACATATTCCAAAATGGTTGGAGTAGAGCAACTTCCACCATTAACTGACCACGACATCTTAACTGCCTAAGCTTTTTCTATTTCAGTGTCTTCTGTAAGATGGGACTGTACTATCTCAGAAGGTAGTTCTGAGTATAAAATACGGTTGTTGAGAAGGTAGTTCTGAACATAAAATACGGTAAGTTGAGTGTCATTAAAAGACACGTTGTTTCCTAAAGAACCTAGCAAAATCCCGATTTTAGTGATAGTTAATTGATAGTTAATAAGTAATTGTTAACACATAGTCTGTCTGGATGATATAGTATTAGGATAGTGCTTTCATTACAAATATGTATTTATAAACATATGCTCATGCTCTCTCTCTCTCCCTCTCTCTGTGTGTGTGTGTGTGTGTGTGTGTGTGATTAAAAACACTTGCTATTTAGCAGTCACTGTGTTAGGGTGTGAGGATATGAAAGTAAAAAAGACACATATAAAGGCTCAACCTTTCGTTTGTGTGTTTTGGGAATAGGGGATGTCTAGGGTTGGGACAAAAATGAGTAAACAAGTAAGCAAATAAAACATTGTCTGACAGAAAATAAGATGTGGAGGGAGTAGAGGTAGTTCGACTTTAGAGTATGCTTTCTGAAAAGGTAAATTTATTTCTATTTTGATACAGTTTAAAAGGGAAAATACATATTAAAATTTAGATTTGGGAATCTTTATTTTGGAAATAGTTATGAAAGAGTATGAGAATTAGGATTCCTTTGTGACAGTTCTCCATGAGAGTTTAGGGAAGAGTTCTGAAATGAGAACACGTGGGTGGACTCCAGGGGAGTCTGAGAAGCCCTGAGAAGAGGGTAAAATTCTTCTGAATAGACAGTCTCCAGGTTTCAACACCTTCTCTAAAGGAGTGTCATCTGAGGGAGCTTTCTGAGGTGACCGAAAGATTCTATACCTGCCAATATGGGAGCCACTAACCACATAGGGATATTGAACCCTTAGAAAGTGGCTAGTGATACTAAGAGGCTGAATGTTAAATTTTATTTAATTCTAAATTAAAACTTAAAGTTGAAGGGCCACATGTGGCATATTAGCCAGTGCAGCTCTAAGGAGTTTGGGACCAGAACCAGTGTACCCCCAAATGGGAGATCAGGTTTGCATAAAAGCAATGGTACTTTCCCATAATCTCACAGTGAATTTCTGATGCTCCCAAAAAGCATCCAGGTTATATCCGGTTTTTCATCCCTGGCGCAATGCTGACCATAGTAAATGTTTAATGAACTGTTGAATTGTAGTATGTGGAAAAGTTGCTTTTTCTGCCTTCCTGTATTTCTTAATCCATGGTTTCTTCACTAAATGGCAGGGCTTTACTTGTGGAGTTGTTTGCTGTCCCTGGCATCGGGCTGCTGTGATGTTAGTGCCTCTCCCTGCCTTGTCAGCTTATCACCTACTGATCACCTACGCCCAGAGGCCGGTCCCAGTTCCCCCAGGTGGAATTCACCTCTTCTACCTCTGTACATGCTTCTAATGTGAAACATACTGGAGGCGCGTACAATCATTTCTTTTGTTTACAGGCTTATCTTCCATGCTGAACTTGCGATGGTATGAGATACTACCTGAGAGTGCCCTCTGAGCGAACAAATCTGAATTCAATTCACCCACAACTTGTTAGGTATATGAGCCTGAAAAACACATTGAACTTCTTTAAGATACTGTTCCTTCCTTTACAAGCTGAAATAATGTAGTGTCTGCATGAGAGGCTGTAATAAAGATGAACTAAGACAAAGAATGTAAGCTGCATAGTACCTGACACCACATAAACATTCATACCTTTTTGTGATTGTTGTGGTTAGTCCGTGAACTCTTTGAGGGAAAATACTAGATTGCATTTTCTTCTTTACTTTCCTGGCATCTAACACAATGCCTGACACATAGTAAATGTTTATTAAATGTTGATTAAATTGAAGCAAATGGAAAATTTGCTTCCCCGGCCTTCCAATTAATTTCCGTTTCTAAATATGGTGTCAGTCACTTTTAAACATCACATTTAAACGTCACATTTGAAAAAAAACATGTTCACAATTATTATTATAAAAATGATTCGAATGTTTTCTTATTGGAAATTTAAAAGATGAGTTTCTCTTTTAAAAAAATATTAAAATACTCTTTACATTATACTGTGTTTTAATTATAATCTATGTTGTAATTCAGAGAAAACTAAGAGCTTCAGCCTAAAGCTTAACTTTGCATTTATCTGATTTTTCATAGACTGCTGGGAGAAACCTGCTGTGAAACTAGTTCATTAATTTGTGTTTTCCAGACTCTTAAATTTCATGAAATATCACTTTACTTCTTGTGGGGCACTCCGATATTTCTATTCTATTATATTCTAATCCGGTTTTTAATGTCAGTCACAAAACACTAAATAGATGTTGTGATCCCCTGGGATCTGAGATTTGCCATTTTAAAAACACTGCATTAAATGATGTATATTAAAATGTTTTTCAAGTGTTCATTGATATTAGTTAGAACTATCTAACGTTTGGTTTGAAAGAATGGTGCCAATTTGACATAATATTCTATGAAAAATTTTAGGGGAAACATCCTTAGATTTCATCCCCATAAGATATTTATTTGTTTAGAACCCTATAAAAATCACTCCAATCCAAACTCCCACCCCAGTCTTCTGGGTCTGACTGAGCCACCATCTTTGACAGACATCTGTTGCTGTCATTTCCAACCAAAGTCCCCAGATTTCCTCAGTCCAGTTGCAAGAGCTCGACCTGAGAGCACCTGTGAATGGTGTCCTACCTTTTGCAGGCTTCATACTCATCATTTCTGTGAAAAATCCTGGAGGCGTACAGCTGCAGTGAGGACTAATTTGAATTGGATTTTCTAACCCCTGAAACTGCATTACCATTCTTAGCTTATTCACAGCAACTGAAAATGAGACTAGGTAAGGAGTGAGAGAGAGGCCAGAGGTTGTGTGGTTTACTGATTAACTTCATTATGGAGCACAGTATTTGTAAATGTTTATGAGAAAAGTCCTCAATGTCAAATTGCCTAGTAAGCTGGAAACCAGTCTCTTAGATAAACATTTTTGGGGAACATTTTTACAATTTAAGAACTTTTAGAGGGTGAGTTTCTGTTCAGTAGCTCTAAAACTGGACTTGGAGGTCAACTGCCATGCTCTGGGTCTTGACATTTGTTCCCACCAAAAGGTGGCAGAATGGTATAATTTTATAACATCCGGAAGCATTTTAAAGCATAATGCTTGATATGGTTTGGCTGTGTCCCTACCCAAATCTCATCTTGAATTGTAGCTCCCATAATTCCCATGTGTTGTGGGAGGGATCAGTAGGAGAAATTTGAATCATGAGGTTGGTTCCCCCGTACTGTTCCTGTGGTAGTGAGTAAGTCTCGCAAGATCTGATGGTTTTGTAAGGGATTTCCCCTTTCGCTTGACTCTCATTTTCTCTTGCCTGCCACCATATAAGATGTGCCTTTTGCCTTGTACCATGATTGTGAGGCCTCCCCAGGCATGTGGAACTGTAAGTCCCTTAAACCCCTTTTTCTTTAGAAATTACCCAATCTCAGGTATGTTTTTATCAGCAGCATGAAAATGGACTAACACAATGCTTAACAGCATGATGTGTGCAGGCCAGATGACCTGGCCCACTGTTGTATACAGTGTTACAGGTTGAGTTGTTCTCAGCCCCAAATTAATACAGGTGCTCCTTGACTTATGATATGGTTACATCCCAATAAACTCATCATAAGTTGAAAACACCATAATTCAGAAATGCATTTAATGCACCTACCTACCAAACAGCATAGCTTAGCCAAGCCTAACTTACATGTGCTCAGAACACTTACATTAGTCTATAGTTGAACAAAATCATCCAGCACAAAGCCTTTTTATAATAAAGTACTGAATATCTCAGGTAATTTATTGAAAACTGGCCAGGTGCAGTGGCTCACACCTGTAATTCCAGCACTTTGGGAGGCTGAAGCAGGCGGATCACAAGGTCAGGAGATCAAGACCATCCTGGCTAACATGGTGAAAACCCATCTCTACTAAAAATACAGAAAATTAGCTGGGCATGGTAGCACATGCCTGTAGTCTCAGCTACTCAGGAGGCTGAGACAGGAGAATCACTTTAACCCTCGAGGCAGAGGTTGCAGTGAGCCAAGATCATGCCACCACACTCCAGCCTGGGTGAAAGAGCAAGACCTCAAAAACAAGAAAGAAAGAAAAAGAAAAGAAAAGAAAAGAAAAGAAAAGAAAAAAGAAAACTATGCTGAAAGTGTCTCTTTTACACCACTGAAAAGTCTAAAAATAGTAGGTTGAACCATTGTAAGATGAGGATGTATATATGTTGAAGCCTTAAACCCCAGTACCTCAGAATGTAACCTTATTTGGAGATAGGCTCATTACAGAGAAAATGAAATTAAAATGAAAATCCAGTATGACTTTTATCCTTATAAAAATTGGAAATTTGGTTGCAGAGACAGAAATACAGAGAGGGAAACTGATGTGAAGACACAGAGAGGAGACAGCCATCTGCAAGCCAAGCAGAGGGGCCTGGAGCAGATCCTCTACCCACAGCCTTCAGGAGGAGCCAACCCTGCTCACACCTTGATTTTGGACTTCTAGCCTCCAGAACTGTGAGATAATTTCTGTGATGTAAGCCACCCAGTCTATGGTACTTTGTTACAGAAGTCCCAGAAAACTAGTACAACCAGGTTATCTTGGCAATTACTGGCTCTGTGGACAATGGAAAAATTCCTGAACCATTTTCTGCCTCAATTTCCTTGGTTGTAAAATGGGGCTAATAACTATACAACCTCCAAGAATTATACGTGATTATTAACTAAAATAATGTTTATAAAATTCTTAGCACAATGGGTGACTACCCATCACATTATGTTTATGTTATGATTGCTCAGCTTTGGACCTGTATTGTACCTTGGGTTGCTTATTGAATAGGAATAATTCTATTTTTTATCCTGCAGCATAACTTTTGTACATCAAGCTTCAGTCTATTGGTTGTTTTTTAGAAATGAGGGCTTTAGAAGGGGACTCAGTTGATTCAGGGTGGAACTCAGGCACAATGTAGTCAGATGCACTGTGTAACCTTAGGTGAGTCTCTCAGCTTCTGTGGGCCCCATTTGCCTATATCAATAGATGGTAAAACATAGATAATAATTCCTTCCCTACTTAGGTCTGTTTTGAAGATGAAATGAGATAGTAAATATGAAAGCAGTATTAAAAGGCAAAGATGAGCTGTACAAGTGGAATAATCATTGCTAAGACATTTCTATGTCTTCACAAGTTTACAAAGTGGTTCCATATGCATTATGTCATCAGATCTTCACTTGTACCCTTTGAGGGAGGTATTACTTGTGATATCCACTATCTTTAAGCCTATTTTTAAACTCAGTGAGTTTCAGTAATTTGTCTATAGTCATCCATTAGTAAGGAATGAACTCAGGTATTCTGACTCAAAATCTTATGGTTGAAAAACTAAGGTACACTTGCCCTAATTGCCAAAAAAGAGAAAAAGAGTGGTGGTCTATGGGTACATTTCAGTTTTAATTGCTTGATCAAGGGTCACCATCTGCAAAGCTATTTTCAGTCTTCAGTTTACTTCTGACCTCATTCTCCCCTCCTCACAATCCAAGAGCTATCCTTGCCTTGAGAGGATAGTAGGTAAAAGAGCTACCCAAAGGATAACTTAGATGAATGATTCTGAATTTTCCATTTCAAGAATTCTCCACTGAGTTTTTCACTGGCCAAAATAAATGGACCTGTTTCCCTCAGAAACATCTACACTAGATAAGAGCAGAATAATTTAGCTGACCCAGGAAACCCTTGTTGCTGAGTGCAATTCGCACAGAATGTTCTCATAACAAGACTGATTGGATCCCTTTGCATTTCTCTTAGAGGTAATCAACTGCCTCATATTATTTTTCCCTAAAAATAGATTTTTCCCCTGAATAGCTCTGCTGTCTGAAACCGTAGCCACTAGCTATGTTTGGCTATTTATTAGTCTGTTTTCACACTGCTATAAAGAATTACCCAAGACTAGGTAATTTATGAAGAAAAAAGGTTTAATTGACTCACAGTTCTGCATGGTTAGGGAAGCCTCAGGAAACTTACAATTATGGTGGAAGGTGAAGGGGCAGCAAAGCATGTCTTCAAAAGGCAGCAGGAGAGTGAGAAGGGAGAAGCACCAGACACTTATCAAACAACCAGATCTCGTGGGAACTCACTCACTGTCACAAGAAGAGTATGGGGAAACCAACCTCATGATCCAATCACCTCCCGCCAGGTTCTTCCCTCAACATGTGGGGATTATATTTGAGATGAGATTTCGGTGGGGACACAGAGCCAAAGCATATCAGGCTATTTAAATCAAGTTGAATTAGAGTCAGTTCCTCAGTGACACTAGTCACATTTTAAGTGTTCAATAACCATATACAACTAGTGGCTACTGTATTGGATGAAGTAGATCTAGAACATTTTCTTCATCACAGAAAGTTCTGACAGCACTGTTCTCTACAGTACTCGGGAACACCATGAATGTTGTACCCCTCATGCTGAGTGGGGCACCAGCTATGAAGGCATGAAAAAGGGGAGGTCCTAGAGTAAATGTTGGCAATGCTTTTTTTTTGAGAACTATTCTTGAGACCATACATGGTCAGCAGACTTTCAAGTAAGATGATCTTATTGAAAGACTTTCCCAATTGAGAAGGTGGTAGGAGTATATTCTCTTAGCCTGGAGACTTAAACATTGAATTTTGTTTCCTTGTCTTGATTATATTTCAAGTGCCTACTTACTAATTATGGACATTAAGCAGATTATTTAACATCACTAAATATTCATTTTCTCACCGTAAAAGGGGAATAGTAATGGTATCTACCTTATAGGAGTGTTGTGAGAGTTAATTTTAATGGCAAATAGAGTACCTGTGATGTGCCAGGCATTCTTCTTATCACCTTATTAAATAAGGCAAGTAACTTGCACAAAGTTAAGGAATTTGCCCAAGACCACAGAGTAGTAGATGGCAGAGACTGGAATCAACCCAGGAAATCTGTTAACAAATCTAAAATGTGCTTAGCTTGATATCTGACACATGCGTTTCTATAAAGCATTCAAGAAATAGTAGCTGTTGTAAGTTAATATATTTGCAATACAATTTTATAGTCAATCTTATTCAATTTGGTACCCTTAAGAATCTGTTTCTTAGTCTTCAAAGTTGGGAGCTAAGGCCAAGGCTGCAGTGAAATCACCCCCAGCTGGCCAGCTCTCAGACTCATTACACACCTTTTCCAAACTCTGCATGCCCTAGCTGAAAGAAGCAGTAACCTATTTTTGTAATAAGAAAAGGCTCATTCAATATTTCTTTCCTTCTGTCATTTCTTTACTCCACTAACAAGAGAATCAGAGCTGAGATTCACTGGGAAAGCAAAAATCAAACTCACAGTGAATTAAATGCCTTAGAGACTGCTCACAGCTATGGAAGAGCTGTGGAGAAGAAACAGCAGTGACAAAATATTTCAAGTATGCTAAAAAGAAAGCTTCATTTTATCTGAGCCAATGTATCTCTTCATCTTTTGGAAACTTTCAACTTTAATTCACCCAAGAAGTCAGAACTACGTTCACTTGAGTTGAACTCAGTGAGATGGAAAAATACTTGAAATCAAATGTCAGAAATATTCTACAAAACTGCATCTCAAAACCTTTAATTGTGTTTTAAAACATCTGACAGATGCTGTAACATCTGGAAGATTCTTTTAATTTGAGCATAAGACATTGGAAAGAACCATATTTCAAAGTGAGTGTCTTCTGATGAAAATAAAGCATGAGGAGACTGAAGAGGGAGGATTGCTTGAGCCCCATAGTTCGAGGCTACAGTGAGCTAGGTTTGTGCCACTGCACTCCAGCCTGGGTGACAGAGCAAGGCTCTGTCTCTATAAAAATAAAAAGAAGAAATAAAGCACATCCTGAGAAAATGGGCATATACAGCTGAGTGAAGCATAAGACAATGAGAAATAACCAAAGGAAGTAAAAGATAAGTCAGTGGGATTGTATAAGATCTACTTCCTGACACTTGCTAGGCATCAATCAGAATAGAACTCTGGAAAGACTATTAAATACAATATTAAACGCAATACAAGACATGGATTCCAAAGCTGTTGTTAGCAATGTAATAATGCAAACATGAGACAGAACGTGTGCTCCCTTCCTTAGGGTACCCAGAAATTTATTTACATATATATATATATATATATATATATATATATATATATATATATATATATTTGGAGACTGAGTCTCATTCTGTCACCCAGGCTGGAGTGCAATGGCACGATCCCAGCTCACTGCAACCTCCACCTCCTGGGTTCAAGTGATTCTCCTGCCTCAGCCTCCTGAGTAGCTGGGATTACAGGCATGCACCACCATGCCCAGCTAATTTTGTATATTTAGTAGAGACGGGGTTTCACCGTGTTAGCCAGGCTGATCTCGAACTCCCTACCTCTGGTGATCTGCCCACCCCAGCCTCTCAAAGTGCTGGGATTACAGGCATGAGCCAACTGCACCCAGCCTTATTTACATATTGTTGATTCTTTCTGGCCCCTTGAAAGTTCTTTGCACTCCACAATGCTGAAATAAACAGTACTTCCTTCTTTTAATGAGTGGAATGGTGTTTATCATTTCAACAATTTAAAATATAACAACTGCATTTCAAACTCGGGATTAATTATAACATTTTAGGATGCCTTGCAGCGTACAGAGCACTTTTCCACACAGCCCATTCCTTCCTCCCAACCACATGTGAAGTATAACATTATTATCCCCATTTTAGAGAGGTGAAAACTGAAGTTCAGAGAATCTCACTTGCCCTGAGATTTCATTTCCTTCTATTTTATTCTTTATTTCCACTCCCAGTGTCACTGTGCTCAGTGAATCAGGAACCACTGTACCAGGAACATTGAGTGTGGGAGGATAAGACTGTAGTTTCTTTTGTTTTTCCTGTCTTATTGTTGAAATGCTTTCTTAATTTAGTCTTTACATTTTTGTAACTTTTGAGTTTTTAAACCCTAATATGCTAAAAGTAAATATAGACTTTAGTTAATATGCCATCTCCTGTCTTATTCACTGTGTCAAACAGTGGGAAGCTGTGGACTTTGTCATTATTACTTTTTATTATGCATTAATTGCATAAAACCTTGCCTTCTTCATTCATCAGAGATGCTTTATTTAATCCACTAAATTAATCTTTGACCAAGCTTCCTGGCTTGCAGGATCTCCCAGAGGAAAGGAGATGAATCTCTGCGTGGTAACTGTGTCCTTCCATCCCTAGGCCTCTATGTGGATTCAGTTATCGACGAGCTAGATTCCCATCTGGGTTTGTCAGGGATGTCTGGCCACAGAATAAATCAAAGGACTTCAGGGAGGTGATTCCAGCCCCTGTCTCTCTAATCCCATTCTGTCCAAGCTTCTTTTCTTCTTTTTTGGCGATGCTGTCTCATCCCTTCAGCCAGTCTCTGGCCTGGGCCATAGCTGTGGCAGCTGGTCATACGTGAGCTCAGGTGATGACCACAGGCTGACCGCCTGTCATTTCAAGAGCATGCTGCACATCCCTTTGCTTTCTGCCCAGAGCTTCTCCAATCCCACGGGAGACAGCTCGGCCTGAGCCCAGAAACAGTCCAGAAGGGCCGGGAGTTAATGCCCCCTAGGGTGACACTCAACTAACGAGAGCCAGGGGCCAGTTAATATTAATATATGCTCCAGTCCCTGACCCCTCCGCTGACAATTCTCTGTGCTACTCCCAGTGGCATCAAGTTGGCCTCACCCATCGCAGGGATCTTGACAACTTACCTCTTCGGTTTTCCCTCTTTCCCTGAAACATCACCCACTTCCTCGCCTCTGCTCCCCATCACCTCTCACATAAATTGCTTTCACAGAAGTCCTCATTTGGGCTCTGTTTTTTGGAATAAATATTTACAGGGGTGAAGATATTTCCCCTTCACCTGAAGCATAGCCTGTGAAGAGTGAGGTGCCCATGGTCACCTCTAGAAGAAGCTGCAAGTTATCACTGAAAAGGTCATTAGTGTCTCCAGCACCCAGTAGTGAGTGCTTGTCAATATTTGTCTTCGGGCCACCTTCTAAATGCCTTAAAGTTGGAATTGACCTTTATTATTATAAAGGTATAACCTTTATTATTATAAAATTATAACTTGCAGTGAAGAAGGCCATGCCCAGGACTTTAAAAGGACTTGTTGAGCCGTGTACCAGGTGAGTACCATTGAATCACCACTTCCTGACATGGACAACTGCAGCATTTTTGTGGACTCAAATGTTTAACCTAGATGAGGTCCTAGAATTCCCAGCCTGATAATCTACTTTTACCAGTTGAACTTGAGGGAGTTGTTCAAGGCTATACAGCTGGTTATCAGGAAAGAGAAGTCGCTGGGAAAGCAGCTGTCTACCCCTAAATAAAAATGAGTAGAGGCTGGGTGTGGCGGCTCATGCCTGTAATCCCCAGCACTTTGGGAGGTCAAGCAGGGCAAATCACCTGAGGTTGGGAGTTCGAGACCAGCCTGACCAATGTGGAGAAACCCCACCTCTACTAAAAATACACAATTGGCCAAGCATGGTGGTGCATGCCTGTAATCCCAGCTACTTGGAAGGCTGAGGCAGGAGAATCGCTTTAACCTGGGAGGCAGAGGTTGTGGTGAGCCGAGATCGCACCATTGCACTCCAGCCCAGGCAACAAGAGCGAAACTCTATCTCAAAACAAAACTAAACAACAATAACAACAACAACAACAATAAAGAAAAACAAGTGGAAGACAAAGCCCTTCTGAGTCCGTTTCATACTTTGGGCCTTTGTACTTGTTATTGTCTTCTCCTGGGATGTGGTCTCTGGCTGCTTGTCTTTCAGGCTGAGCTCAATTGTGGGCTCCTCAAGGGCCTTTCCTGACGATACCACTTAGAACGGCCCATCCCTCCAGACACTAAGGCATCACCCTGTTTTGTTGCTTTCATAGCACATATCACTACCTTGGGAGCTTTAGGTCCAAATAAGGTATAAAAATGATATTATTATGTTTATTGATTTATTTACAAGTTTATTGTGAGTTTGTTCTCTACTAGGATCTTGCCTGTCCTATTCCCTGCTTTATTCCAAGGTCCAGCATATTGTCAGGGCCCAATATTTGAAGAGAAGAAATGACAGCTACCCATAGACTATTCCATTAACCTCATTTGCTATTTTGAATACACAGTTAACCACTGGAAAAGAGTCCAGCTTTCTGGGTAGTTGAACCCATAGATTAACCCTTCTGAACCCTTGGCATAGCTTAGACCCAGGAGTACTGAGTTAGGCCTGTTGACTACTCATTCATGGTCCAGTCTTTTTTCTGGTGCTTTCCACCTTAAGCACATGAAGGGGTCATAGAAGCCATCCATGTCATCATGACACACAAGAAGATAGGGAAGTAGGGAAGGGAAATAAAGGAATCAAATTGTCTTCGTCCTCCCCTTTGGCATACCTTTAGCTTGGGTATATTAAGTGGAGTGTGACTGAGGGCCTGGAGGAAAGAGAGTTGAAAATAATGCTTAGCCTGTAATCTCAGCTACTTGGAAGGCTGAGTCAGGAGAATCTCTTGAACCAGGGAGTCAGAGTTTGCAGTGAGCTGAGATCGCCCCACTGCACTCCAGCCTGGTGACAGAGTGAGACTTTGTGACAGAAAGGAAGGAAAGAAGGAAGGAAGGGAAGGAAGGCAGGCAGGCAGGCAGGCAGGCAGGAAGGAAGGAGGGAGCGAGGGAGGATGGAGGGAGGAAGGGAGGAAGGGAGGAAGGATGGAGGGAGGAAGGGAGGGAGAAAGAAAAGAAAAGAAAAAATGCTTAGACCTGGCTCTACAGCTTAGTGGTGAAGCGGAAAAGGAGTCCTAATGGTCACACATGGTCAGATTAGCTTGCCAGAAGAGGGAACCAGATAAAGAGTTGAAGAAACTGCTCCAGCCAAGAATTATAGCTGTGCATTGCAGCTCATGCAGCTTGTGCCACAAATTCTCAGAAATCTCAAATGCAGTGTTAGGAAACAGAATTAGAATGTGGTCTGGCAAAAGAGAGAGCAGAGAACCACAGCATAAAAGCAGAAGGCACAGTGCTTGCTTACAATCATTTTTAGATGCTTCTAACCTGATGGCATTGTCATAGCTTTTTCTGTATTTACTGACATCTTTTTCACCTTATGGCTGCTGAAATCACCCTGAAATCTTGTGTGCTTGCTGAAAATTAGGCTAGCTTGTAAGGAAAACCCTACAATTTTTTCTCTGTATGCAAATTGGAGCTGAATAGATTGGTTTAGTAATGATGAAGCCTAAGCTCAGAGATCTCAACCAACAATCATAAAATTTTACAACGGGAAATTGCAGTTTTTATTTGAAAAAAAAACTTAAGTGAAATTATCCTTCATCTATGGTATGTGCCAACAGTCCTAATTAGTCTGTGAGTTCTGATTGCTAGAAGAAAAATTCATTAAGATGTTTATACATTGATTTCCTTCTAAGGAACCATAGAAGGGCCAGCAGGCCAGAAGCAAATGATCAGGTGGCTAGACATGGAGGCAGGACCTCCTACTGCCCTTGACTGTCTCTACAGGGTGAAGATAAGCCAACTAGAAGAAATAAGATGCAGCACGTACTTGGGAGAACTGGCATTTAATAAATAATTACTGCTGCCTTTGGTCTCTCTGAGAGTTACTGATCAACATCTGCTTTTTCCCTAAAGCTCTTTTTCCTTTTCCTTCTATTATTTATTACTGGACTCTTATTTATCAAATGCATAGTAAATATGCACTGGATAATAAAAGATTAATGAAATACGGTCACTGTCCTTAAGTGCATTTGTACTGTGTGGAGGCAGGTAAACATGTCAATAATGATTACATCCCCATTAATAATGACCCCTTTTTGAAAATGGCCTAATCAACTATCACACACTAAAGTGTTAATGACTAATAGGTAATAGCACAAATTATTAGCAGCTCATAGGAATATCAGCAACCAAATAAGGGGTCATGCCTTCATGCATGGGACTTTGAGGAACTTCTAATGTTTGCGTTTTCATTATTATAGTATATCATAGCCCATATATTAATGTAGGGTGAAAACTGGGAGCATCCCAGGCTCCTGGGAGGGCTATTATGCAGAAGGGAATTATTTTAACACTGGCAGAAAGGCTCCCTGCCCCACCCAAAATATTGCCTTGGCTGACTCTTTGTTAATGTTCGCAGTTGCAACTCTTTATAATGAGATGTTTTTCATAAATGCATAAAGTAGAGCAATATATCATTTTATGGTATCATCTAGTTACAGATCTACTGAAAACAGCTTAGTACAATTTGTCCTCAATCCAGCTTAAATGACTAATCCTGACATTGTGCCATATATCCCCCAGTACCAGAGGAACTGCAAAAGGAAATCTACCACAGCTATAACCTAAGTAAACCCAGCCTTTAATAGGTATCATATTAAGCCATAAGAATCATGATTTCATAGTTTAGTACCTGCTATAATAATATTGGAATTAGCCTTAGAGCAGGAATCACGTTCTACTCCCTGCTCTGTTAATTATCTAGTCTCATGGCCTTGAACAATCCACAAAGCCCTTGCAGTCCTCATCTATAAAAATGAAGACCATTAGGTCCCATGAATCCAAGGTCCGATCTACCTCTTACTTTGCAGAGTAGCTAACATTGATTGCTTAGAAGGAACGAAAACTTGTGACTCTGGATTGGGCTCATCATCTAGGCATTTCCTCATGTATTTCCAAATTGTAGTTTGCTCTTATTGGCATTCAAATGAACTTGACAACTCACCAAATAAATTTTCAGAAAAAGAAAATTCATCTGTGGCAGGTAAATGGGAGTGTTCAATGAGATTCATTTTTGATCCCCTCCAAATTTTTCAGTTGAAATGCACTTTCTTTATGGTGGTCTTCAAGAAAAACTCCTGAAAGGAAAATAAACAGAGAGTTTGTAATTGTGGAGATGGGAGAAAGGGTTGGTTAGCAGAGCTAGGGAAGAAGAGAGAGAGAGATAGTTTATAAATGTACAAATGGCTCCCTTTGAATGCCCTTTACTATAGCCTTTCTGCATGTATCTTTTCTCAATATTTATCATTTTTATACCTCATTTGGACCTACGAATGTCCAAGACGCGTGCTTTCACAAGAGATACTCTCTAATTTATCTGAAAAAAATGAGGTGGGCGGATCACGAGGTCAAGAGATCAAGACCATCCTGGCCAACATGGTGAAACCCCGTCTCTACGAAAAATATAAAAATTAGCCGGGCGTGGTGGCACGTGCCTGTGGTCCTAGCTACTCGGGAGGCTGAGGCAGGAAAATTGCTTGAACCCAGGAGGTGGAGGTTGCAGTGAGCTGAGATTGCGCCACTGTACCCCAGCCTGGCGACAGAGCAAGACTCTGTCTCAAAAAAAACAACACCATATGTTTTCATTCAAATTTCAGTCCTTGAGAGATTTGGGCAAAATATGATGACATTTTGACTATGTCTCTATTAGAAAAAAGAAACAAATATAAAGGTCTTGATTTAAAATGAGATGAATCCATGATTTATTATCTTAAACTTTATTCTAAAGTTGAATAGGTTTTTATAAACATTGATAGTAATTTAAAGCCACTTCCTGCTGGAATGTTTTTGACTATTTAGGCATTATGTCAGCAGATCAGAAAATCTGAGATCTTCTTGATTTATGCCTTTTAGAGGAAATTTCAGGGGCTTTCATTTTCCCTGTCATGATCCACGTTGGTCAAGTATCGATTTGGGCTTTTTAAAAAGATATAGTAAAAAGAAAAATAATGGTAAATCTCACCAAAGTTTCTGAAGTTTCATCTTGAGGAAATATCCAGAAGAAATCCAGGAACCCAAGAGAAGCCGTGTTCACTGTGAGCTACGTTTCTAGGTCTTCTTTTCTTCTTTCCTTCCTTCCACGATGTCTTCTACTTCCCTAAGGCAGTAATTTGAAAGGGTAAATAATGAAAAGTGATAATGTGTGCTGTCAGAATCTCTTCCCAAGCTGTTTTCTGAGGATAATTTTCAAACATTTTTTTCTGTATCCAGCATGCAATTACTTTATTTATAAAGAAATAGCTATCTGTATTTGCTGCTCAGGAAGAGAACATAGAGGGTTTTTTGGATAAGTTGTATTCCATTAGGATTTCCTTACTATTCATCTCTCTCTTTCTCTCTCACTCGCCAAATGTTCCAACTCAAACAGAAGTGAGTTTCAGCTGCACTTGGCTGCTTGGAAGGTAGTCCACCAGAAACCTGTTTGCTTCATTCATTCATGTGTTCATGCTTGCAATAAATATTCAGTGAGCACTTATTCTGCACTAAACTCTGTGCTAGGTATTTGAAGATAAAATGGCAAAAGGGAAAAAAAATTGATGATCCATGACATCAAGATTAATGAAGAATAGATATTAAACAAATAATCACACAAATACATAGATGATTATATATTATCAAGAATGCTGTTTACGAAGGCAAAGAACAGGATGCTGTAATCGAGAGGTTTGGGTGTAAAGAGACAGGGAGTCAAGAGGTAGGGAAGTAACTGAAGGAGGGTGTAGTTTCAAGGGCAAGTTTTAAAGATGGGCAATACTAGAGCAATCTGCACTGATGGGAAAGCACCAGAGAGGGAGCAGCTGACGAAGCAAGTATGAGGGAGAGTCTCCTGAGAAGAGACACAAACTGTGTCCACTGTGGAGTCCGGGCATATCTGGGTCCATCTGGTAAAACAATGGCATAGTCCTGTCAAATTCCATCAAGCTCTACAGCCAAACTCTACTATCCATTAATACAAGGGGCTTGTTGGGAGAAAATCCATTCTAAACTCAAGGGGAGCTAGGAACCATGAACTTCACCCCCAAAGGAAAGCCTTAGCCATTACAGACATGTGTAATTTTCAGTGTAGCTCTGTTTGACCAACCCATACTAGATTCAGGAGACCTTCCTACCATCCAGAGATGAGAAAGAAAGAGTTGTAAATAAAAACGAAGTCTGGAAGCATCGAGGTATAAGGCAGATCCTTCCAATTCAACAGGCAAGAGAGAGTTCATTTCAACCTCATCCTTGTCCTCAAACAACTCTGCCATCTATTACAGTGGATCTTTGAACCTATGAGGGCTCAGAGCCCTTCTAGGGCAACTGTGAAACAGCACCCCAGGCACTGCCATAACCCCTGCAGAAGTTCCCAGCAGAGAAATCAACTACTGGTTGGGCACTGCTCTGCCCCATGGACACAAAATATATCTATGGAAGGGGCAGCCAGAGCAGATCTAATTAGAAATGTGAAGAGACCCAAAGCATTCCTGGAATAATTGGGCAGTTGTGGGGGAGGGAGACTGTGATAGGGAGCTGGAGGTCCTGAAGAATAAGCCAGTAAAAGTTGAGTTGCTGGCTCGACACAGTGGCTACTGCCTATAATCCCATCACTTGGAAGGCCAAGGCAGGAGAATCACTCAGGCCCAAGAGTTTGAGACCAGTCTGGGCAACATGCCAAAACCCCACCTCTACTAAAAATTAAAAAATTATCTGAGCATGGTGGTGCACATCTGCAGTCCCAGCTAAGCTACTCAGGAGGCTGAAGCGGGAGAAGCACTTGAGCCTGGGAAGTTGAGGCTGCGGTGAGCTCTGATCATGCCACTGCATTCCAGCCTGGATGACAGAGCTGTAATCTCAAAAAAATAAAATGTTGAGTTGTTGCTATTAACAGGATCTCATTCATACTCACAGGCTAGTTGAGAACTAGAGAAATTCAAATTTCAGTATGTACATATCAATTGTATAAGGATGTATATAATGTGTATATACGAATACATACATGAATCATGATGCTAAATGTGTATATGTGTCTGTACATTGTATAATAAATGGGCTTAAACACCCCTACTCCCCATCAAAATTTAGGCAAGTATTGTTTTAGAGTTTCTCCTCTCTCTGGAATAGGAAATTCCACAATTTCCCGTAATAATATTTTCCAGGAACCCACAATATGAACAGTCAGAAAGTTTTTCTAATATTCAACCGAAACTTATACTCTGTAACTTGAGACCCATTTCCTCTGGTCTTTAAAAAGTAGAATGTTACAGCTCTGTGACTGACTTTAGGTTTCCCTCTGTGCTCTCTTTGTCTCACATCTGTCGTTTTTAACCTTGAGCCATGTTCAGCAAGCTCCCCCGTCCTTCCACCGCACATTACAGCTTTTTAATATTTTCCAGGCACACTCATCTTCCTTTTGGATTCCTGTGATATATTTTCTTCAATACATTCATATAAACTTGGCACCTTCAAATCAAGTGCCTGGCATACAATCAGCTCTCAAGAAATGTTGGCTTTATTAAATTATCTGCATTTATTGTTTTTCTTGCTTAGTT
This sequence comes from Plecturocebus donacophilus, assembly GCA_004027715.1. NCBI lineage: Eukaryota > Metazoa > Chordata > Mammalia > Primates > Pitheciidae > Plecturocebus > Plecturocebus donacophilus. The sequence continues at coordinate 33,511 of PVKP010009289.1, read as the reverse complement.
CTGCCAAATTCTATGACATTTGACTTGCTCTTCCTGGAGAAATGGTATAAGCCATATTGGCACAAAAGCTTAGGACATAATTTATCACTTGCTCTCCCAAATGAAAAGCCCAGTTCCCTTAAGTCTGCACCATTTAAGTTATTATCCCTGACTGGAGAGCCACTATGTGAATGCTCCTAATTAGCTAACGGCAGAATTCTCTAGAATCCAGATAGTTAGCAGAGTCCACTCAAGTCAGATTCATTGGGTTTACAATTCCTGAATGGACCTTAAAAAATGGAAACTCTGTTTTTGAAATGGTAACACAAGCACAGGGTAAACAATTCAAACTTTATACTGAAAAAAGTCTTCCCAGCTCAGACACTCATTTCCCTTACCCAAATACAATTACCATGGCCAGTTCCTTTTATATCCTTCCAGAATTTTATTCTCACTCTTCAATATAAAAGGGCCTTTAAATACCATGTCTAAAACCAGAGTTTGTAAACTTGCCTGAAGGCCAAAGCCAGTCTGCTGCCTGTTTTTGTGTAGCCTGCGAGCTTAGGATGGTTTTACATTTTCAGATGGTTTAAAAAACCAGAAGAATATTTCATGATACATGGAATTTATATGAAATTCATATTCAGTACCTATAAACAGTTTAATGGTACACAGCCACACCTACTTGTTTATGGAATGTCTATGGCTCTTTTCTCCCTACAGTAGCAGAGTTGAGTACAGTAGTTGTAACACAAGACTGCACAGTTCAGAAACCCAAAAATATTTACTGTCTAGCCTTTTACAGAAAAAATATGTTAATCCTTGCCTTAAATAAATAACAGAAGGGATTCAAACAATCAAAGTAGTATTAGAGGTAAACTATGAATTAATGTAAAGATTTCCTTGGGGATATAAACCCACTTAATTAAATATATCTCATAATAGTCAGATTTTCTTTACCTCTTAGCAGCTTCTTACTGGGATTAGCAGCTTTGGCCTATTTGCCAAGAGTTTCCATATACATTATCTGTCTAATTACAGTTACTTTGGTCCCCTTCTTTCTCTAATACTCTTCACTTTCATGTTGGGGAAGGAACTGTAATAGAAGAAATCCCAGAGATCCTTGACTTTAGCTCTGAAGTCTTTTTTTTTTTCCTTCAAATCCTTGTTTCCATATAAGGAGTCATTTTATAGGTTGAGAATAAGTAATGGGTATTCTCTACACTAGAGGTCTATAAGTACTTTCACTCATTTACCTTTTGAAAGACCCTTGAAAAACAATATGCTCCTTCAACACACTTTTTGGGTTGACATCTAATGTCTTTCACTAAAAAATAAAATAGTTGCAAGAAATATAATTTCTGACATATGAAAATTGACATTTTTACATGTTGTTGCATTACTTTTAAATAATTTAAATATTAATATCACAGCAACCTTATGCCCTCCCTTATCCTTTTACGAAATAGATGAAGATATTCTTTAACAGCTGGAAAATTTTTAATCATTCCTGTTCTTCCTCAAGTTTACATTTCATTCCATTCCACTTCACTGCAGAATTTTATCCTAAGGTAGCATATTTCTACACTTGAGAGTCTGGTATTCATCATTTTATCATATTTTCTGCCACTGAAATATGTATATAAATTTGAATTTTTAAAATTTCTAGTGACTTTAAGATTTTAAACATTTTTTAAAATTTCAGGATTGAGTGTATTACTAGGTATTATGAGTACCCATTTAATCAAAACTATGCCTTCTCTATTAGACTGTCTCTACAAATGGAGCAGCTCATTCTCCATGCCAAAGGGCACAAGTAGAGAAAGCAGTCTATTGTGGAGGAGAGAACACATGATCAGAAAGAGAAACATTATGGCCAGGCACAGTGGCTCATGCCTGTAATTCCAGCACTCTGGGAGGCCAAGGTGGGTGGATTACTTGAGGTCTGGAGTTCAAGACCATCCTGGCCAAATGAGGAAACTCGTCCCTACGAAAACCACAAAAATTGGCCAGGCACGGCGGCTCACACCTGTAATCCCAGCATTTTGGGAGGCCAAGGTGGGCAGATCACAAGGTCAAGAGTTCGAGACCAGCCTGGCCATCATAGTGAAACCCTGTCTCTACTAAAAATGCAAAAATTAGCCAGATGTGGTGACACATGCCTGTAGTCCCAGCTACTTGAGAGGCTGAGGCAGGAGAATCACCTGAACCCAGGAGACGGAGGTTGCAGTGAGCTGAGATTGCACCACTGCACTCCAGCCTGGGCGACAGCATGAGACTCTGTCCAAAAAAAAAAAAAGCAAGAAGGAAGGAAGGGAGGAAGGGAGGAAAAGAGGAAAGATGGGAGGGAGGACAGGAAAACAACACTGTCAGGTGACAGCGGTGGTCAACAGCTGGCAGAACACATGAAGTAGGGGAAGCAAATCTCTGCAGAAATGCAGATAAAGGCCAGACATGGTGGCTTACGCCTGTAATCCCAACACTTTAGGAGGCCGAGGCAGGCAGATCACTTGAGGTCAAGAGTTTGAGACCAGCTTAGTCAACATGGTGAAACCCCGTCTTTACTAAAAGTACAAAAATTAGTTAGGCATGGTGGCTCATGCCTGTAATCCCAGCTACTCAGGAGGCTGAGGCAGGAGAATTGCTTGAACCTGGGAGGCGGAGGTTGCAGTGAGCCGAGATCCCACCACTGCACTCCAGCCTGGGTGGCAGAGCAAGACTGTCTCAAAACAAAAAAAAAGAAAGAAAGGGAAAAGAAAAAAGATTCAGAGCGGGTAAAGAAAAAGAAAATGTTTATTTTACTGTATTTGTAAAATGCTGTAACCTAAGCCTTAATTTAAGGACCCAGGAATAATTTCAGGAATGGTATGCACTGTTTGTTTTTATTGTGATAAGACACATAGTTACTGGTAGCGAGGACTCCCACTTTCTGGCTATCAATATTTACTTATTTAGATACTGTGTGTCAAGGGAAGTTCATGCTATATGGCACTCCTCTGATTTAGCATAAACCATTTGCAATCGGAGACCCAGGAAAGACACTGCTGCAATTAAATAACTTTGACTCTGATTTAGAGGAATCTCAGTTCTTGGAAGATGAAGATAAAAACCGATTACATACACCAGTTCACTCTGAACTCTACACATCAAGACATCATCCTTGGTGACATTGTCTCAAATGAACTCAGTTGTTGATAGCAAAGTATACACTTTTTTGGATATCTGTGTAATTCATTTTTAAAGGGCAGGAAAAAAAATGAAGGTTTTCTAACCATCATCATTTTATGCTCAGGGGAAGCCTTAGATTCTGCCCAAAAGCAGCTGGAAATATATCCATATATATGTATATATATATGAGAGAGAGAGAGAGAGAGAGAGAAAGAGAAAGAGAGAGTCTCACTCTGTCAGCCAGGCTGGAATGCAGTGGCGTGACCTTGGCTCACTGCAACCTTCATCTCCCAGGTTCAGGTGATTCTCCTACCTCAGCCTCCAGAGTAGCTGGGATTGTAATCCCAGTTTGGTGGCATGTACCACTACACCCAGCTAATTTTTGTACTTTCAGTAGGGACAGGGTTTCGCCATGTTGGCCAGACTGGTCTCAAACTCCTGACCTCAAGTAATCCACCTACCTCAGCCTCCCAAAGTGCTGGGATTATAGGTGTGAGCCAACACATTTGACCTGGAGATATATTTTTAAGGAAAAAGAGAAAAGAGTTCTAGGAAAAGAAAAAAACATTTTATTTTTCCAAGTATTTGGTCTTCCCAGTAGCACTCAAACTGAAGTTCTTTCTAGGACAGAAATTCAGAGTTGGAATAAACAGATACTTCCCAAAATCCATAGACACCTCAAGGGCAATGTATGGCTGACAAGTATGGCTGTGAGCCAATACGGCCACTGGACCACATCATTCTGAAGACAGTGCTCTATAAGAACCAAACAATTTTTATTACTGTCTTAGTAACTACTACATAGATTTTTTTGATGTTAGATTAAAATAAAATTTAATATTTAAATTAATTTTTAATTACATTTTTAAAATTAAAATTAAAATAACTTTTATGAGTAGTCAGGTTCTGTATGGTATTATCTGATTTAATCTATCATAGGCTAAGTACCGGCTAATATAAACACTTTATAGATGAGAAAACTGAGGCTCAAAGAGATTAAGCAATCTTTCCAAGGTCATGTTACTAGTAAGAAGCAGAGTGCGGATGTAACACGTGTCTAACTCTAAATCCATGCTCTCTCATGCAGCTCTCCCACTGAGACTACCACCAGCCACCCGCAATCCTTAGTGAAGGTCACTGGGCAGTTCTGTAAGTTCACTTCTGCTAAGGCATTCAGCATTAGCTGTTCACATGCACAAATCAATCAGGTAAGCCAGAACAGGGATTACCCACAATATTATTTTGTTTCTTCTCAGACTTCTTTTGCTGTTTCTAAAATCTCCATTGAAAGGCATACTTCCTGCAAGTGCTATATATCAAAAATACCTGCATCAACCAGATATCCACAGCTTTTGAAGCTTCTGTGCTCTCCACAGCTTACACAATGGTGCCCAAACAACAGCTGACCTTTATTTTCAGCTAAACATAGAAGAAGCACCTGGAGTTGAGGCCCCTAGGGTCAGGAACCTGGGAGTAAATGTCTCCTTAAATTTTGCACCCTCAGCCCTGCTTCTCAACTCCTTGATTAACACAAGCTCCAGGAGACTTTCATAGCCCTGGGTACCTCTTCTTTGCAGTGCTGTCACCATTATAATTCAACCTTTGTTTTTGTGGATTTGGTTTTCTGTTCCTCCCATTAAACCAGCAGCTCTGGGAGATCTCCAATGCCTAGCACACTGCCAGCAGGTGCATCTTAGATGCACAATAAATTTTTGTTAATTGAGTAAATGAATGAATGGTTGGATGGATAAATAAACTAATACATAAATGAGTGAATGTATACTATACCTTACCAGACAACCACCTTTAGAATCAGTCTTGTTTGGGACATAGGATGGAAATTAGTGAATAGAGGCATACAAAACAATACACACAAGAGCTGAAAAAGGATTTTTTTGGTCACATTAAAAAACCTAACAACTAAGTCTGCTTCCCCACAATGTAGACTAATGCGTGAATGGTAGCCATTTTTACTGGAAATCTCTTAGGCAATAGGCTTTCCAGTCTCCCCATGGGAACCATTTTGTACATGAATTGACCACCCCAGGAAATTGTTTTGTTTCGTTTCAGGTTTTTGTTTGTTTGTTTGTTTGCTTGGTTGGTTTGTTGGTTGTTTTGAAACAGGGTCTCTTTCACCTGGGCTGGAGTACAGTAGTACGATCTTGGCTCACTGCAGCCTCAACCTCCCAGGCTCAAGCAATCCTCATACCTCAGCCTCCCGAGTAGCTGGATTACAGGTGTGCACCACCTGCCCACTTAATTCTTTTATTTTTTGCAGACACAAGATTGCATCATGTTGCCTAGGCTGGTCTAGAACTCCTGAGCTCAAGTAATCTGTCCACCTTAGCCTCCCAAAGTGAGCCGCCATGCTGGGCAGGAAATAGTTTTAGTAAATCTCCCAAATTTCCCATTGTTAATTTCTCTTAGAAATACCAGGAATAGTTTTGTTGCTGTTGTTGTCTGGTCTTCCTAATGTTCACTCTTCATAATCAGGAAAGTTTATTTTTTCTTTTTCCCCATTATGCACATTAGTAAAAATGGTCAAGAAGCTATTTGTTTAATGCTTTCTCCGTGACTAACTTGTCATCTTTTTTCAAATACTTCATTGGATCTTCTGAAATATTATGCCTCTTACTCATGCCTTGCTTTCCACACACTCTTACAATGTGAGTTTGCCACTCCTCCCATCAATGCACGAAGTCTGTTTCCCTAATTCTTGGACCTGAACTTGTCTAATAACTTCCTTGACCAACAGAATGCAGTGGAAGTGAGGTTATGGGATTTCTGAGCAAGGCCTTAAGAGACCTTGCAGCTTCTGTTTTCCATACCTAAGAATGCTGCCCTGAGATTGCTATACTGTTTTCAGGTATCCCCGATTTTAAAATTACATGGAGAAAGAAGTCCAGCTCTTCCAACTATCCCAGCTGACAGCTACACCAAGACCCCAGACATGAGTGAGGCCATCTCGATCCTTTCATTCCAGTTGATCTCACATTTGAATGAGCCACATGTATGAACCCAGGCATAACCAGCAGAGAAGCTGCTCAGCCACCCCCACAGAGCTATGAGAATTAATGAGTCATTTCTGTTTTATGACACTAAGTTTTGGGATGGTTGTTACAAAGAAATAAACTGGTAGAGAAATCAGTACCTAGAATGAAATGCTGTCTAAAATAACCCTAACACATATATATGGCCTGGGCTTTGGGATTGGGGGATGACCAGAGGCTAGAAGGATGGCGAGGAGACTGTTAGTGGAAACTGGAAGAGCAATAAGAAAATCCCCATAGAAGGTGGGAAGGCGATGGTTCTGTTTCATGATTATGAAACAGTTGGCAAACTGTCACCTGTAGTAACTTGGAAGATAAGCACAGGTCTCATCAGAAGCACAAGCAGGGACATTTATTCATCCAATATTCATTAATTCTCTACTATATACTAAGTTTCAGTCTAGATTTTAGAAACATAGTGGAAGATAAGACAGAGAGCTTACATTCTAGAGGGATAAGTGATTAATACATAAGTCAACCAATAATAGGATTTCTGATGAGGATAATAAGCAAGTAAAAGAGGTTAGGATAGAGTGGTGTAGTTGGACACTATTTTGAAGAGGGCAATCAGAGAAGAACTCTCTGAAAAGTGGACATTTGAACTGAGATGTGAAGGACAAGAGGGAGTAAGCCATGCAAAGAGAAAGTAAGTTCAGGCAGAATGATCAGCAAAAGCTAAGGGCCTGGGCTTGGAGTGTTGGAAGAACAGCATGAGCCTGGTGAAGCTGGAAATGCGTGAGCCAAGGAGGGGCTGTAGGAGATGAGGTCTAAGAGTAGGCAGCTCTTACTGGCCTGTTGGCCATGGTAAGGAGTTTGGATTTTCTTCTAAATGGAAGTCGTTGGTGAGTTTTAAACAAGGGTATAGTGAGAATAGGGAAATCTTTCTGAGGGCGGAGGTTGATTCTTGAACTTAGTCTTGAAAAAGTAGACATTAGACTAGGAAAATGGCATGCAACAGGGATGGCTATTGGTAGGGAAGATAGCATGCTGTGTTCTGAGCAATGCTAAATGGTTGTCTATGCCATAGATAGTGGATTCAGCTCAAATCAGTGGAAGAAGGGTGACTGATTCAAGAAATCATGGCCAGAAAATTGACTATGCTTTGAGGGTAAAAATAAACATATATTTATGCATCGTTCTTGGAAAATACATCAGAGATGGATTAAAGACTTTGAGAATTATAAAATTATTGGGAGAAAATATATTTGTGATCTTCATGGATTTGGGGATTGAGAAGGGCTTTACTAAATAAGAAGTAAATAGGAAAGAATACATTTGACAACATTGAAATATAAGGCAGAAGTTAAGGCATCATAAACAAAGCTAAATATGTAAATATAAAAATGGATGAAAATATTTACAACATAAATAACACCAAAAATATTAGTACAAACAATATATAAGTGATTCCTATAAATAAAAACAGTAAGGATAAACAACCCAAGAGAGAAATTGGCAAAGGATACAAAAAGGAAATGTACCAAAGTGGAAAAATAAGTGGCCAGTAAACACAGAAAACATCTGAAACTAACAATAATTAGGAAATGAAAATTACTATAACTAAACATCATTTCCACCTATCAGATTATCAAAACTTTTTAACTTTGATAATATTCAAATTTGGGGAAAGTGTATGAAAATGTGTATTCATGCATATTACTAGTGGGGGCATAGGTTTTAGTCTTTTTGGAGGGCTCTTTAGCAGTGTATGTTAAAACGCAATTTTAATTCCTAGGTATCTTTCCTGGAGAAATGTTTGCCTGTGTGCACCAGGATGTTCATTACAGCATTGCCTCTAAGGCAGAAAGAGGGCAAATCACCTAAAAAAACCCCATCAACATTGGAATGGCTAAATGAACTGTGCTCTATGGGATCAAATATTAGGAAGTGGTTTTATATGTATTAACACTGAAAGAGTGAAGTAGAGGAGAATGGGGCTAGGGAAGGTCAAAAGATATTTTAGACTTAGTTATAATGTTGTAACTTTTAACACAATGACTACATTAAGGTATGTCAGTCTCTCAGGATATCAATTCCTGTTCTCCATTTTGCCAATTATATACTCAGATGCTATAAGCAGGTATATTTAGAGAAGGGTTTGCCTTGTTTTTAAAAACAATTTTAGAATTTTGCAGCATTTTTGAGCTTCAGTGAAAATTATAAACCTCTCTCTAAAAAAGACATACATAAAATACACAGATTTTTCTAAATTAATAAATGTTTAAGAGTAGTTTTAAGTTCACTATAAAATTGAACAAAATGTACAGAGAGTCTCCATTTACCCCTTCCCCTACACACATGCACAGCCTCTTCTACTTTCAACAACCAGCAGCAGAGTGGCACATTTTTTTTTAGGAATTGGTGAATCTACACGGACACATCTTTATCACCAAAAGACTATAGTTTCCATTAGGGTTCAATCTTGGTGTTGTGTATTCTACAGGTTTTGACAAGTGTATAATAACGTGTACCCACCATTGGTAATATCATATAGAATGATTTCACTGCCCTAAAAATTCTCTGTAAAATGTATATATTTTTAAATATAGTCTCAAGGGACCCTAGTCCCCTGACGCCCAATTATAGCCTCAGATTCAGAGTCGAGACTCCAGGAGAGCAAGGATCTTACACACAATCACTCTGGAATAACATTTCTTTGTCCTGTCTCTGCCCTGCAAATTCTGGACGGCAACCAGCTTTTGCTCCTTAAGTCCCAGGCTGGTATCAACTTTGCATCTACATCGGCAGCTTCCATAGCTCTCTAGGAAATGGCAGCAAATAGTTCTCTGCTTAGTCAGGAACAGTCTCAGCCCAGAGCAATGTTTTTGTTTTTTGGTTTTCTTCTCTAACCAGCAACATCCTACAGCAGGACTATCTTCTCCATGCGTAAGTATATTATTTACCATGTTTTCCAGATAATCATGTTAAATATATTTACGGGATTTGAAAATACAAAGCTATGCCATTTCTCCTTTTCTTTACATTAATGACATGAATTAAAGTGTAAGAGACCCAGGTTATCTCAGGTTCATTGAGACCTAGAAAAGGCCATCTAAATCTCTTTAAAATGGGAAGCAAAATCTCAAAGTTTTTTTAGGATTTTATCTTAAAACATGAGAATTAATAAAAATTTATTTTATATTTCTACATATTTATTTTAATCACCAGAACCCTGTTATATTTCTTAAACCTAACAAAGAATAAATCTTATTTTTTTCCTGTGCAATATTTGCAATTTTACCTTGCAATCAAATTGCATTATATTAGTGTCCTCTTAACACAAATTTACAAAGCAGAGAGAGTAGGAATAGTACATCTTCCTTTATGGCCAAAATTGGAAATGGGCAAACTGAGGGAGAAAATAATTTACTGTGAAGAGCAAAGGAGTTAGGGTATTCTAGAGCAGGGTGAGAGAGGAGAGAGAAAAGAGAGAAGAATGGATATTTTTATGTAATAATTTTTGCCTCTTCATATAGCTTGGTGACTAAGGACACTCATATGGTGATGCCTTTTAGCTACATTGTCACTGGTAGAAAGTACTGACAATAAGAAATACCTGGGAGGAAAATTGTTCCTATTTCTTATTTAAAAAAAAATTTTTTTTGAGGTGGTGTCTCACTACATTGCCCAGGCTAGAATACAGTGGCATGATCATAGCTCACTGCAGCCTTGAACTCCTGAGCTCAAGCAATCTTCCCACTTCAACCGCCCGAGCTGCTAGGACCACAGACACTCATCACTGTGTCTGGCTTGTTCCTATTTTTTTTATTCCCCTTTATAATCTGTGTTGCTAGAGATTAAGATAAAAATGAGACTGAGAACAAAGAGAAGGGAAATCTCTTTCTATCAAGAAAAGAAACTTTTCTATCTTTTATGCACTCACCTAATGACAATGTGAGCCTTTGAAAATCTATTACATCATGATATGTATTCGCAAGGCACTCATAACCCAGAGACTGTTAGCCACAGCAGTTCTGAGCTCCTCTAAAATGTCCCTAATCACAGCAGCACTGTGGTCTTTAATTAAATGCTGATAACTGAAATGTTGAACCAGCTATCCTAGACTGTTCTCGGTTAAAACAAGTAGTGCTCCAAACTTTTCACTATCCCTCCTCATGATGCAATCACTTGAAAATGCCTATGCAGAAGGTTTAGGAATCATCAAACTAGTTCCTGGGTTTAACAAGTCTTCCTTGTCAAGCTGGAGTGCCTGACAGCTGGTCTTCCCTGCTCCCCCATAATTCCTCATTTCAAGTTTTCCCAGCCTCTGCCAATGTCAAGGTAACTAGGAAAAGGCTTTGGAGTCAGAAAGATCAACCCTCAAATTCAGGTCCTGCTACTTCCTAACCATCTGCCTGTGGATGGGTTACTTGTCCTTTCTGAGTCTCAGTTTTCTCATCTGTAAAATGAGTATAAGAAGAACTCCTGGCTGGGAGTGGTGACTCGCCTTGGGAGGCCAAGGAGGGCGGATCACGACCATTCTGGTTAATATGGTAAAACCCGGTCTCTACTAAAAATACAAAAAATTAGCTGGGGCATGGTGATGTGGGCCTGTAGTCCCAGCTACTTGGGAGGCTGAGGCAGGAGAATCGCTTGAACCTGGAAAGTGGAGGTTCAGCGAGCCAAGATCGTGCCACTGCACTCCAGCCTGGATGGCAGAGTGAGACTCCTTCTCAAAAAAAAAAAAAGAAAAAGAAAAAAAGAAGAACCCCTGACTGGGCGGGCACGGTGGTTCACGCCTGTAATCCTAGCACTCTGGGAAGCCAAGGCAGGTGGATCACCTGAGGTCAGGCTTTTGAGACCAACCTGGTTAACACAGTGAAACTGCGTCTTTACTAAAAATACAAAAATTAGCTGGCGTGGTGGCATACACCTGTAGTGCCAGCTAGCTATTCGAGGGACTGAGTCAGGAGAATCACTTGAAACTGGGAGGCAGAGGTTGCAGGGAAGCCGAGATTGTGCCACTGCACTCCAGCCTGGTGACTGAGAAAGACTCTGTCTCGAAAAATAAAAATAAAAAAATAAAGAAAAATTCCCATACAGGGTTGTTGTGAGAAGGAAACAGGCAAATGAAGTAGACTAGGACACGTTAGTAGACATTGAAGAAAAGTTAGCTCCATCACACACTCATGCATACACACATTTCTTTGCTTTTCCTTACAGAGTACTGAGGGCCTCATAGCCATTGGATATTCCATTACAATTGGCCTGATCTTGGAGAGGTGGAAACAAGAGGAAGGATGAGGATTTCACGACTTTGCCTCTCCAGCTGCAGGGAGAGGGCAGAGGTACATGGTGGAAAATTGCTGCAAATCTTGAGGAAGGGTCCCAGGACAAAAAAAGCTTTGTCCCTGGCCAATACTTTATCAGTTAACCAGGGGTTGCATCAGTATTTGTTGCAACATCCTCAGAAAACAGAAAAGTCCACGGTACAAATGGCACAGATCCATAATTTGGAGGACGGGGTAAGAAGGTAACATAAGATAAAAGTGTCTTTTATTTTATAAAATCATAGATAGAAACAAAATGGTGGCTCCCTGAACATCTTTCCCTCTCTTCTCCCTACCTTTTTTTAGGAACAGAAAAAAAAAGTGTGTATGTATATATATATATATATATTCGCAATCACTTTATTGAGGTGTGACTGACATATAAAAGTTGTACCTATTTCATGTATACACTTTGATGAGTAGTCAAAAGTAGTCGAAAGAGTGTATACGTTGATAGGTATACACTCATGAAATCAGCAGCACAATCTATGCCATAAACCTCTCCCTCACCTCTGAAAGTTTCCTCCTGCCATCTTATTTATCACTAATATTATTTCTAAGGGTCCCTACTCCTCTTGTCAATACTCCTGAAGTGGATCCAAGACAGCACCAGGAACAGCACCGGATTTCTTTAAAGCCAAAAACTCAGGTGTGAGTTTCTTTGAGAAAGAATTCAAGGTGAGTTGCTTGTCATTCCCTCCTGCCCTTCCCTTCTAAATAAAAACTCAATTAAAAGAAGTAAGTCAGGCTCCACAGTTGCCCAATTCACTATGACAGTAAAGAGACAAAGAGATATCTTATCTATAGATTTAGTCCTTGGACAATTTTAATACTGAAGTTCTTCTTCATACATTTCTATCTTTTAAAAATATTTCCATCTGATATTTCCATTTGATATTAATATTCAAAATGGAAGGCAATAGAAGAGTTTACAAGTGAAGTCAAGAAGGAACACTTTTTCCACCTACTCTTCTCCTAGGGAAAACTTTCATTAATTAAGCATAGGTTAAATGTTCTATTCCTAGTTCCCACATCATCTGAAATGAGCAATATTCCCAAACTCACATCAACATTTGACAAATCACCAAACTATGGTGCACTATATGGGTCAAATTGTCTATGGAATCAGAACGGAAACATTTCTGAAATGTACTGTCTTCAGTGATTCTACTCAGATGACCACAATGTTAAAAGAATATTTCTAAATAAGTTTTCAATAGATAAGCAACTGTTAGACTCATTAACTTCTGCTTCTGCTTCTTTTTGGTTTTGAGCTTCTTTCTTTTTTTAATTTTCAGAACTTTATATTAAACTCTACTAACTTAGAATTCCCTTATTGACAAAAAATTACTGATGTCAAAGAGAAACTTTTAAGTGACTATTTTTCCTCTGTTGCCGTGAGATAGACACCCCACTCCCAAAAGAATTAGGTACTTACTTGGATTGTTTTGGGTCAAAGATGGACTTTCAAGACCCTGAGAGGATTCTGAATCCAGTCTTCCTCTCCAGATCCCAGCAATTTTGCTACAAATGCTCAGAATCCAATTTCGCATTAGGGTAAGTCGGGGAGACAGTGAGGTGAGGAGGAGGAGAGAGCTCTAATGTGCTGTGCATGATCACAGGCAGTCTTCCCAGCCAGCAGCAGCATCTCCTCCTTGGCTCTGTGCCTCATGGACACAGATTAGTCATTAACAATCCTTCCCTGCTAAACGATATAAACATAGAAAGGAACCTTGGGAGAGCCTCGAGATTCCCAAGACAAATCCACAGAGCCCCAGAATGAGGAATGTGGCAAAACCAAGGAGCCCTGCAGATTGTCTTTTAAAGCACTTCTCCACTGGCCGTTTTGTGGGCTCCTGGGCACCTGTGTCGGTACACATCAACTAACACCAAATTGTCATCTTCCCTCCCTCTCACTCCAATTTATTTGAATAGCTCTATCACTTCCCAGAGACTGAACGAGAAACTGGAAGCCTTTTTGACTCTTCTGTCTGCCCAGCCGCCCATATCAAATAATAACGTATTCTGGTTGACTGCATCTTTGGAATGTCTCTTATTTCCAACCCACGTTGTTCTTCTCCTGCTTTGGGCCTATCATAGCTTCCTTTCTGGATGACATTGGTCCCATAACCCCTTTCTCTTCTCTCCCCTTCTTCTGTTTTCCAAACTGCATGGCAGTGTGGAAGCATGGGCTCTGGTTAGATGCCCACTCTTTAGTCACAACCTGAGCAAGACACTTGGCCTCTGTGAGTCTCAGTTTCCTCATCTGTAGAATGGATGTGGAGAAACCATCTCATGGGCTGTGGTGAGAATTACATGAGTAGTTAAAATGTTTAGGAAAGTGTCTGGCAGATAGCAATCACCCAGTAAGTTGTGGCCATTATTATTTTCTTCATTAGTTGAACGATCATTGATTGATTGTCTACCTATTATGTACCCAGCAACTTGCTAGGTGCACCCCTCATCAAAAATCCCCAATGTATTCTCTATGCCTAAAAAACAAACACAAAATGCAGGACATTAGGACCCCTTCCACCCCTGATCATCTAGCCCTAATGTTGCTAGGATTTTCTCACATTCTGTCTCTTCAGACAACCTCTGCCAACCTATACCAAGCTCTTCACACCTTTGCACAAGCTCTTCCTTCTACCTCAATTACCTTCTTTTCATGCCCATATGTCTTCCAGGCATGGAACAGAAGCAGAGTTCTCCCTGAAGCCAGCCCCATTCCTCATCTGCCTCTACTCTGCCCACCAAACTACCCTGATCTTTTATTTGTAGTTCCTTTGCTGTTCCCTAACTCCTCTGACCTTATATATTATAGTTTTCTACTATAAAACAACATTTTACAAAACTCTTTTACAAAAACATAATTTCCAGAGGACCAGGCATGGTAGCAAACTTATCTTTGTATATATTCCTTGGCTTAGAACATTTCCTTTCACAGAAAAAGCATTGTGTAACTCTTTGTTAACTCAATGAATGAGCTGAGAAACAACTTCCCAAAGTAGCATGGCTACACATGCATGTGTGTGTGTGTGTGTGTGTGTGTGTAATGTGTGCATTTTCCATCTGTGATGTGTATCATTTGTTTCCAATCACAAGGTCAGCTAGTGGACGATCTATAAGCAAACCTGTTAGAACTGTTATATTTTGCTTATCTTATAAAATAGCATTTTTCTAGGTCCTACAGGCTCCCACTTCCTACCTACTTCTGGGGGTTCCTAATGTAATATGGTCCATCCTCCAGCCCCTTTGATACAAGGAAGAGGGGCACTCCAGGCCTGTACATTCTCATTTGAAGAGAGTTTGCATAGACACTCACTGCACTCTGTAGCTCTGGGCTGCCTGATGGACTCCTGTGTGCCTTCTATGTGATCCCAAGCCCATTTCTTCTTGGATGATAAGAGCCTGTACTGTGATTTCATTCTTTCCACAGAGATGGAGACAATGACTGAAGACACAGACTCTGGCCCTGGACTGGCTGGGTTCAAATGCTACCTCTGCCGTTTACAAGCTGTGTGACCTTAGGCCTTAGGCTTTTATTTAACATCTGTCTCAGTTTCCCCATCTATAAAATAAATATATAATTACTATGTATTTCATGAGGTTATTGTAAGGATATAATGAATTAATCTATGCAAAGCGCTGGTACCTGACACACAGAAACTGCTGTGTAAGGGTTAGCTGGTACTATTTTCTGAGTCTTCACACTGACAATCATATTTGCCCACTGGACTGGATATGCCTTGAGGGTGGCATGTATTTACCATCCGTTTGGATCTTCAATGGTATACCATGTAATGCTGGGCATAAGTGTCCATTCAAAAATTTCAACAATTATTTGTCTTCTCTTCATACCACACAATCAATCCATTAGAAAATATTCAGTTTTTACCTTTACAAGATATGTACTGAATCTGAGACCTTCCCACCACCTCCACTGCCATCTCTCTGGTCCACGCCAGGTTTCTTGCACCTGGGTTTGTGCCACGGCCTCCTACATGGCTTCTTATTTCCATGCTTGTGCTCTGTCATTTGTTCCCAGCATGGCAGCCAGAGTGATCCTACCAAAACCAAAAGATCATGTGGTCTTTTGCTCAAAACCCCCACTGGCTTTCATGTCTCTCAGAATAATGGCTGAACTTCTTACAGTGACCCCAGGGATCTCTATGACCCTGAATCCCACCCCATCCCACCATAGCTCTAACTTCATCTATCACTCACTCCAGTCATGATGTCTCCTTGTTGCTCTTTGAACTGACAAAGCATACTCTCTCCCCAGGGCCTCTGTACTTTCTGCTCCATAGCCTGGACTGATTTTTGCCCAGAGAACTTCCATTGCATGCTATAGGTTTCTACTCACCTCACCAGAGAGGCCTTTCCTGGACACACCAAATACAATGCCATTTCTCTCCCCAGTCAAGGATCTCTCTTCTCATTCTGCATCCCCCACCCGCTTTTTTTTTTTTTTTTGGAGACAGAGTCTGGCTCTGTTGCCTAGGCTAATTTTTTGTATTTAGTAGAGATGGAGTTTTGCCATGTTGCCCAGGCTGGTCTTAAACTCCTAAGCTGAAGCGATCTTCCCGCCTCGACCTTCTAAAGTGCTAGTATTATAGGCATGAGCCACCATGCCTGACCTCTCTTCTCATTCTTACCTTGCTTTATTTTCCCCTGTAGCATTAAGCACTAATCACCACTTGGCATATATGAACATGTTTCATGTCTCTTTCACTACATGGAATATAGATAGATGACTACACCTAGCTTGTTCACCACTGTGTCCCTGATAACTGGGTGCCCCAGGCAATGTGCTAGTGCTGAGTAGGAGAGGCCCAGAACCCAAGTTCTGAAAGCTCACCATCCGATGAAGGAGGGAGACTCTGCAAAATAATAACAGCAATAATAATAATAATGAATTAAATTACATAAAGAATGAATAACATTCACTTGTATCATGTGATAAAATGAAAAAGCTCAGTGTGTCATAAAATACTCTCCATTAATCATGACAAACAGAAAATGTGCTCTCTATTCATGGGATTAATTCTAACTGGCACAGAAAGAAAGAAGGGGAAAGAAACAAGCATTTACAGAGCAACTAATATTTTCCAAACAGTCTGTTAAGACTGGCAAATCAGCAGTGAAAAAAATGATGTGGTCCCTGCAGTCATGCTATTTACAGCCTAGTGTGGGAGACAATTAATAAAAACTACACAGATGATCTTGTAAGTTCTCTTGTGACAGAATGTTATGGAGGAAAGTACAGGGTGCTGTGATTATATTTATCAAGGAGCCCCCACCATGTCAGAGGGGTTTAGAAAGCCTTCCCCTAAGGAAGTCATGTTTTTAGCTAAGATAGAAGGATCTCTGATGTGTTAGGAGTGAAAGGTGTTGAGGAGGAAAAAAGGGAGCAGGGTAGGAAAAGACAGCAGCAAAGGCTCTGAGACAGGAGGGAGGCTGGAGAATCCCATGAAATAAAGAGAAGGACAGTGTCTTTCAAGGAAGAATGTGGAGGAGGAACAAAGAAGTAAGGGTAGAACAGGAGGTGGGAGCAGTGGTGTGCTGGTAAATGATTAACAGCCAGCTCTCAGAGAGGTGGGTGAATATATACATTTAAATATTTATTTTAAGTTTTACTGATTGAACATGTAAGTAACACGTTTTACAAATAATAATAAATTTACAATTTCTGTATATTGTAAATTCCATGTAGCCAGAGAGTCAACTGGAATGTTTTCATTGCGTTTTGCCGAACTCCTGTATTGATAGCCAACTTATGGTTGCAGTGCAACCATGGTTTGACAAATGGAAGCACATTCTAGACCACTAGTTGTTTCCCCAACGTAAATATTGTCCTGAAATGTTATATGTGATCTACTGTTAAACTATGATCTCATATAAATTATTTTTGTTAAACTGAACCCTCTTTGGGTTCCAACTTTATGTATGTTGGAAATCCACTTGTTCGTGAGTGATGTGAGTAGCTACTTTGCTGAATCAAATAATAGTTTTCATACACTGGGAGAACACTTCTTCGGTTTTTGTATGTGTTCTTCACAATGTAACAGCTACACACTTCTGAGTTTAGTCTGCTTTATTAACAGTTTCTCTATCACTAAGACTAAGGGTCAACAAACATTTTCTTTAAAGGGCCAAAAGGTAAGTACCTTAGGCTTTGCAGGCCACATCTAGTCTCTGTTATGTTCCCAATTCTTCTAAAATGTAGAACTTCTTAGCCTTAGGTCTGTATATAAACATCCATGGGCCAAATTTCGCCCACTGACCTTAGTTTGCCAACTCCTTAGACCAGTAGCTCTCAATGGGAGAGAAGGGGCAATTCTGTTCCCCAGGGGATATTTGGCAATATCTGGAGACAGTTGTGGTTGTCACAACTTGGAGGGAATGTCATTTAGTAAGCAAAGACCAGGATGCTGCTAAACATCCTACAATGCACAGCTTCTCCCTCCACAACCAGGAATTATGCAGGCCCAAATGTCAACAGTGCCAAAGTTGAACAGGCCTGCCTTAGACAATCTGGACAATCGACAATACAATAAATCAGGTCTTGATTTGTAGATTTTTCCCATGGTATAAATATTCTAATCTTGGCCAATTTCTAACTACCAATGTAATGTCACCTAATAGTAGTCCTGGGGAGCAATACAAAGTGACACACATTATATGCCACCACACAGAAGCACTAGGCATAAATAACCACAATGGCATAGAAGATCGCAAAATAGTAAAATAGTTAGGGCATGATAAATTTCGAGTGTTTATTACCTTTGTTAGTTTTAATGTCTTTAAGTATAAGTGTATATAATTTAATTTTTTTTTTTTTTTTTTTTTGAGCCAGAATCTCACTCTGTTGCCAGGCTGGAGTGCAGTGGCGCAATCTCGTTTCGCTGCAACCTCTGCCTTCCAGGTTCAAGCAATTCTCCTGCCTCAGCCTCCTGAGTAGCTGGGACTACAGGCGCCTGCCACCATGTCCAGCTAATTTTTTTGTATTTTAGTAGAGACGAGGTTTCACCATGTTGGCCAGGATGGTCTCGATCTCCTGACCTCATGATCTACTCACCTCAGGCTCCCAAAGTGCTGGGATTCAGGCATGAGCCACCACGCCCAGCCTATAATTTAATTTTTGATAAGGGCTATGTTTAACAATAAGCAGCTCAGAATGCCCTGAAATTTAACAACTGACTCTCATGAACCAGGGTAAGCTGGCTCCAGGATAGCACTGGGAGAATAAAAGCTTCTTTCACTTAGTCCATACAAGCTAGCAGCTAGACAGTATTATCTTCCTTTAGCAAATGAGGAGACTAAGCCTGAGATTCAGGCAAAGAGACAAAGACTTATGCAAAAGAGACAAAGCAGGGGCTTTAAATACAGGTTTGTTTTCTCCAAAGCTGATAGACTTTCTCCTGTCCTGTACTACATTATCAACCCAGGCAAAGTGAGATCAAAATAATTACTCTGTGAAATGCTTATCAGTACTGGAACATTTTAATTAATTGCTGAATAGAATAGAGATAGAAGTCCATTAACATATTGTTAGTGATTAACTCCAGTATAATATTAGGAATATAGCAGAAAGGCCATTCTGCCAAAAAAGATTTGTGTCCATAGAAATTATTATTATTTTTATTAATGCTCTGACTTCCTTACCCTCTCCAGGATTCTCTCTCTTTTAATTAAACATCTGCATTGCTTACCTCACCTTTCTCAGTGAATTAGTTCACAACAGGTCAGGAACTGTAAGATTCTGAAACAAACAGCAAACAAAGCACAGGCAAACTTTGAATATTGGTATATCAAGGGCGGGGTCTATGCTGGACTCTCAGGGCTGGGTGAGCACTACAGTAAGAGTACAGAGTCAGGGCATTCAGCTTCATAAGACATGGCCACAAAGGGGGCACTAAAATGGACAAGGAGAGGGGAGGAAAAAGAGCATGGGTAATCCTACTGGCCTCTGTCCCCACTGGCTTAGGCTTGGCTGTGAGTGTGAGTCTTTGTCCCAACATGGAATCAATCTATTAAAAGTGCTTGGTGTCTGCAGCTCTGAGTTCCCGTACCACACAGAATTTCCAAGACCTAAAGGCAACATGGCAGGGGTGGTGCTGAAAACATGGATGTTAGGGTCGGGAACCTGAGACTGAACTCTGGGTCTGAACAAGAGTCTGAACTCTGGTCTGATCATGTGACCTTGGGCAAGTCAATCTCTGGGACCTTAGTTTCTTCACACAAAAATATATATATAATAGTAAGGAATGAATTCCTATGTCATAGGGTTATTGTAAGGATCAACCTGAAATATCACGTGAAAATGTGTGGTAAAAAACATCAAAGAGAAGAAAATGGCATACCCTGTTAGATATGAAATCTTCCAGAACCTAGTAGCCATATGGGAGCCCCATCCACCGCTGCAGTCAGCTGAGTTTTTTGATTGCTTGTTTGTTTGTTTTTTAGAGACAGTCTGGCTCCTTCACCTAGGCTAGAATGCAGTGGCATGACCATAGCTCATTGTAATCTCAAACTCCTGGGCTCAGTCAATCTTCCTGCCTCAGCCTCCCAAGTAGCTGTGACTACAGGTGTGTACCACCATGACTGGCTAATTTTTTTTGTTGTTGCTAATTTTTAAATTTTGTATTGCCCAGGATGGTCTTGAACTCCTCGCCTCAATAGATCTTCCTGCCTCAGGCTCCCAAAGCACTGGGATTACAGGTATGAGCCATCACACCGGCCTGAAATCAAGGTATTTTAAGTGACTCACTGAAATCCCTGAGTCCAAATTGTAGAGAAACTCTTCTATAGATAGATGAAGAATGAAGCTGAAGCTTCATCAGAGCTTGGACAGCCAGTGCTAATGATTAGAACCCTTAAAAAGAAAATACTCACAAGCTGCTTTATTGCATATGTAACCCAGGAGATAATATAGCATTGTATTATAGTAAGATAGTCCCAAATGAGTTTTTTCACTTATCCTACATCAAATGCATGTTGCTTTCATTATATTCCCTATCCCACTCTTCTTTCTAGAGGAGCCCTTTGTCGGTTATTTTTTTTATTACACAAGTCATTTATTTATTTATTTGTTTGCTTATTTAGTTATTTTTATTGCTTTAGGTTTTGGGCTACATGTGAAGAACACACAAGATCGTTGCATAGGTACACACATGGCAGTGTGATTTGCTGCCTTCCTCCCCATCACCTATATCTGGCATTTCTCCCCATGCTATCTCTCCCCAACTCCCCACCCCCCGCTGTCCCTCCCCTATTTCCCCCTGACAGACCCCCAGTGTGTGATGCTCCCCTCCCTGTGTCCATGTGTGCTCATTGTTCAACACCCGCCTATGAGTGAGAACATGCGGTGTTTGATTTTCTGTTCTTGTGTCAGTTTGCTGAGAATGATGGTTTCCAGGTTCATTCATGTTCCTACAAAGGACACGAACTCATTGTCTTTTATGGCTGCATAGTATTCCATGGTGTATATGTGCCACATTTTCCCTGTCCAGTCTATCATCAATGGGCATTAGGGTGGGTTCCAGGTCTTTGCTATTGTAAACAGTGCTGCAGTGAACATTCATGTGCATATGTCCTTATAGTAGAACGATTTATAATCCTTTGGATATATACTCAGTAATAGGATTGCTGGGTCAAATGGAATGTCTATTTCTAGGTCCTTGAGGAATCACCACACTGTCTTCCACAATGGTTGAACTAGTTTACACTCCCACCAAACAGTGTAAAAGTGTTCCTATTTCTCCACATCCTCTCCAGCATCTGTTGTCTCCAGATTTTTTAATGATCGCCATTCTAACTGGCGTGAGATGGTATCTCAATGTAGTTTTGATTTGCATTTCTCTAATGACCAGTGATGATGAGCATTTTTTCATATGTTTGTTGGCCTCATGTATGTCTTCTTTTGCAAAGTGTCTGTTCATATCCTTCACCCACTTTTGAATGGGCTTGTTTGTTTTTTTCTTGTAAATCTGTCATTTAAATTTAAATTACACAATGGTCATTGTAGAAAGATTAGAAAATATAAAAAATTAAAAAGGAAAGAAAATAAAATCCCCTTATAATCTTACAACCGATATGCTGTAGACTAAATTGTATCTCCTCAAAATTCACAGGCTGAAGCCCTAATCTCAAATGTGATCATAGTTAGAGACAGGGCCTTTAAGGAGATAATTATGATTAAATTAGGTCATAAGGACTGGACCCTAATACAAACAGGACTGGTGTCTTTATAAGAAGAGGAAGACGTACCGGAAGTATGCATGCACAGAGGAAAGACCATGTGAGGACACAGCAAGAAGGTGGCCATCTTCAAGCCAAGGAGAGAAGCCCCAGGAGAAAACAAACCTACCAACACCTTGACCTTAAACTACCAGCCACCAGAACTGTAAGAAATAAATGTCTATTGTTTAAGTCACCCAGTCTGTGGTATTTTCTGATGGCAGTCCTAGTAGACTAATACACCATCGATTCAGAGCATACACTGTTAATAGTTGATATGTTTTCTTCTAAATGTTTAAATACAATTTTTTTCTTTTCTTTTCCTTTTTTTTTTTTTTTTTTTTTTTGAGTCAGAGTATCATTCTGTCACCCAGGCTGAAGTACAGTGGTAAAATCTCGGCTCACTGCAACCTCCACCTCCTGGGTTCAAGTGATTCTCCCACCTCAGCCTCTTGAGTAGCTGGGACTACAGGCATGCACCACCATGCCTGGCTAATTTTTGTATTTTTGCTAGAGATGGGGTTTCACCATGTTGGTCAGGCTGGTCTGGAACTCCTGACTTCAAGTGGTCCAACCACCTTGGCCTTCCAAAGTGCTGGGATTACAGGTGTGAGCCACTGTGCCTGGCCTTAAATGCATACAAATGTATATAAATCCTTATCTTTTTCATACTGACAGTATCTGTATCTGCTTTCCTCAATTAATATATCATAAATATTTTTATCACTAAATCTTCCATTCCACATATGACTTAATGGCAGTACATTCAATTCATAGATACATGCCCTCCTTTAACTAATTCTCTACTGTTGACCATTTAAGTTGTTTCCAGTTTTCCTCCATTATACAAATGATATTGCATTGATCATCCTTTGTAGCTAAGTCTTTGTCTACATCAATGATTATTTCCTTGGCCTGATTTTTAAAGGTGGAATCACTGAGTCAGAGTGAACACATTTTTAAGACTCTACAGTAAACTTAACAAACTACTTTTAGAAAGGTTGTGCCAATTTAGATTCCCCTATTAGAGTCCACATGTGTCTATTTCTTGCCCAAATACCAGCACATCTGGGCCTTGGTGGTTCTTTTTCTAGAGGAGCCTTTCTGTGAAATGCCCCCAAGCTTCACCTACCACTCTCAGCAGATAAGCAACATAGACATTCAAGCAGTATTTTTTTGAACTGTGTGATATGACACATTAGTGGTTCATAAAATCAATGTAGTGGGTCATGACTGGCACTTGTTTTCAATGAAATTGTATATAAAAGAATAGCCGAGCAAATATTTGCATTGCAAGTAAAAACATCCATTAATGGAGCTTTTATTTACTTATATATGTGTCTGTTGATGAGACCTAGATTTCAATGTAACACTGTTGTAAGGTCACACTTTAGAAAGTTTGAAAAGTACTGGTGAGTCAAAAGTTCATTGAATCAGGGCTCAAGAGACTTGGACCCTGGGCATAATTTGAAAGGGAAGGAAGGTACACAAAATTAGCTACTAAAAAACATATGCCATAACTCATTGTTTATAATAGAGGAAATTATAAATTTAAGGGTATGGAAAATAATATGCACCTCCATTCTCCATGTATTTTAGTCACATTACATCTATGACTGTAGGTCTATCTCTGTCTCTCCCCAGCTGTGTTTAATACTCTGCAATCATCAATTGAAATTGTTAATAATTTTAAACAAGAGGTCCCATGTTTTTACTTTGCATTGAGCCCCACTAATTATGTAGCCATTCTTATCCATGAATTCAGACATGCCATGGTCCTGGCAGAAAAGTGGAATTCTCTCCTTTGGCAATGCTGAGAGCTGAAGCGAAAACTCTCAGCCTTGGTGGATAAGGTAGGAGCTGCTGAGAGTTTACGACATACACCATTGCAAGGAATCAGCTGTGCACTAGACCACACACAAGGCAATCTGAAGCTGTTTAGAACTTTTGTTCTGCCCAAGGCTTGTGTTCAATTGTTTCAGTCCCAGCTGGAATAGATTGTCCAAACTGCATTCAACTTTTATAAAAAATAGTCTCAAAATAGGATGACCCATTTAATACCATGTGCTGATATACGGGTTAATTGGATGTGAAACATTCACAGCAGGTCCTCAATAAAAGATATAACAGAAGGATGAAGGTTATTATTGGGTCTTAGTGCTATATTATGTCCAACCAGCATTAAAAACCCAAAGTTTGCTAAATGATTATTAATAGGCAGAACAAAGTACCACTTTTGGGAATATGGCCTGGTTTATATTTGGAAAAGCCCCCATCTATTTGTCAAATATAGCTGATAGCTCAGTGGTAAACTATCTTTCTTCAACAGAGATAAATTTACTTATGATTAGAAAGGTGTGAAGTTAGAGCTTTCACAGTAATGGTAATGACATGTTTACACTATTCTTTGCGTGGTTCAGGGGCTGGGAATAGATCGTAACTATGGAGCAAAATCAGATATGATGACAATCAGAACAGTGACCTCCTTAGAAATGAGTCTGAAACAGAGAGCCAACCAGACACTTACCCATAGGAGTCAATCAGTCTTTACACACAAAACAAGTATTTATCAAGCATCTACTACTCAAATGCTTTGAACACCCTTTGTGTGTTCAGTTAGAATTCCCTAATCAGACAAGGTTCATGAAAATGTTCTCTCCCCTCTGTGCCCATGCTCACCCCTCCCAAAGCACTTTGTATTCATTATTGTTAATGTTTGTTTTTTTTAACTGTCTTCTTCACTAGTCTGCAAGTTCTTTGAAGGTAAATACTGTGTTGTTGTTTTTAATCTCTGTATCCCTATTCCTAGAACAGCACCAAGCCTGCTGTAGGTGCTCAATAAACTTGCATAGTTAAGTCAAGGAACGAATGGCATATGATATATAAAGAGCTCCTACAAATCAATATAAAAAAAGACCAACAACATAAAACTGAAATGGGTGAAGCATATGAGAGGGCAGTACACAGAAAAGGAAGTGTAAAGGACTGTTAAACACCTAATCATAATATGAACCATAATAAAAGACAAAGAAAAAAAAATGTGTAAATGACTGTTAAATCTTTTTTTTTTTTTTTTTGACGGAATCTTGCTCTGTTACCCAGGCTGGAGTTGGTACAATTTCAGCTCACTGCAACGTCTGCCTCCTGGGTTCCAGTGATTCTCATGCCTCAGCCTCTTGAGTAGTTGGTACTACAGGTGCATACCACCACACCTGGCAATTTTTTTGTATTTTCAGTAGAGATGAGGTTTCACCATGATGGCCAGTTGATCTTGAACTCCTGGCCTCAAGCAATCCATCTGCCTTGGCCTGCCAAAGTGCTGGGACTATGGGCATGAGCCACTGTGCTCAGCTTAAATAGCTGTTAAATCTATTAAAAGACATCCAAAATCACAATAAGAGAAATTCAAACCACACTGAGGTATCACTTTTCACCTATTAGATGAGCAAAGATGAAAAGAAGTTCTACTCACATATATTGCTGGAAATGATGCAAATTAGTACAATCTCCAAGGAGGACAAACTGCAAGTGTTCATAACCCTTAACCTAGCAATTCCACTTCCCAGAATTTATCCTAAAAGATATATGCACATACGTATGAAATGAGGTTTGAACACATAGCTAACAACTGCACCTGTTCTGGTATGCTTCAGGGCTGGTTGTTAGAATATTGAAATGCTTGGCTCATGCCTGTAATTCCAGCACTTTGGGAGGTCAAGGCGTGTAGCTCACCTGAGGTCAGGAGTTCAAGACCAGTCTGGACAACGTGGTGAAACCCCACCTCTACTAAAAATATAAAAATTAGCTAGGCGTGGTGGTGCATGCCTGTAATCCCAGCTACTTGGGAAGCTGAGGCAGGAGAATCACTTGAACCTGGGAGATGGAGGTTGCAGTGAGCCTAGGTTGTGCCACACACTCCAGCCTGGGTGACAGAGCAAGACTGCATCTCAAAAAAAAAAAAAAAAAAGCTTACTTATTGATGAATAAATGCTGCTGTCCTGCCATACAATCTCTCCCCAAGAACTCCTAGCCCTTGCTGCAACCCAGCAAATCAAGATGTAAATGCCTGAGACCACATGGAGCCTCTGGAACCTTGCTTCAGCACTATGGCCAGCATCATTCTGATTCATCAGTGCCCATGCTGTAATAGTTGCTAAATACTTGCATATCATTCCTATGTGCAAGGTTATTTACTGCAGCACAGAATGCAATAGCAAAACTTGGGAAATAACCCAATCAATAGCTAATATTTACTGGAGCTTACTACGTGCATTCTCTTTTCTAAGTACTTGACACTGATTAACATATTTAATCCTCACCACAACCCTAAGAAGAGGTACTATTTTAATCGCCAGTTTACAGGTGAGAAAACTGAGGCACAGAGAAGTTAAGCAAGTTGTCCAAGATCATATAGCTAATACATGATCAAGCCAGAATTCTATCAAGGTAGTCTGATCCCAAAGTCTATGTTCCTAAAATCAAAGTCCTTCAGGAGGGATTGATGACATAAATTAGGGTTTATCCATGGAACAGAGTATTATGCAGCCATAAAGAAGATGGAGAAGTGCTTTATAAACATGATGGAATACTCACTACTATCACTACTAGCTAAATACTAACTGAAAATAAAGCACAGAAAAATGTGTGCGGTAGATACCCAATGCGTGGACAATACATAATCTATATGTATACATATGTATGTGTATCTCTGTCAAAAATTGGATATGTATCACATATAAATATGTGTGTATGTATATGTAAAATCACAAAATATATAAGTGGGATATGTCTGGAATAATACACAAAAACCTGGTAACACTAGTCACATGCCTCTGGGGGACAAGGCATTAGGAAAAATGCTTGCTGTGTGTGCCTTTTGTACCTTTTGAATTTTATACCATGTGAAAGTTTTGCCTGTCTTAAACCACAAATTAATCATAAAAAAGAACGATGTGACACATAACATAAAAACTCTGAGGCAGAAAATAAAAAGAGCTTAGAGGGAAATAGAAAAAGGCATGCGGCTAGCCAAGGGTGGGCGAGATTCCAAGCTCCTCGTCATTAGGAATTGCTGAGCCCTTGAGTAGAGGATTTCAAGGGTATTTGGAGAGAGCGGGAAGGGCATCCTCAGGGGAGAGGCTGAGTTAGGAGACTGTGACAAATTTTAACAATAGTGATCCACAAATGAGGTGAAGGTCCCTGGAGGCACCCGTGCCCTGTACAATTGCAAGTGGACGTGTGGAAGCTAAGATCTGTGTGCACAGTGGGTGTAAGGGGCTGTCAGGGCCCCCAGTGACTGAATGAAATTAGAAGCCAGGGAAATTCAAAGGAATAGAAACTAGAAGTGCCCAAACCTCATCCTGCCCCCATATCCAGTGCTGACAAAGGACTGAAGCTGTGGTGCTATCCCCAAGAAACTGGGCAAAAAACAAAGAAATAATTGAAGAGTTGGAAGAAAATAGGGCCAAGGAAAAACAGTTCAAGAAGCTTGGATTGCTGATTCTGAAGGAGGAAAATCACTGTCCCCTACTTGATGACACATCATTGTCAGTGGGACAGTGACCAGCTGTTCTTGGCTGCCACAAAAGAGTCAAGGAGGGAAAGGGCTTCAACTAAGTTAGACCCAGAGAAAATCTTTCTGTCAGAAAAAAACTAAGTTGCTCAGCACCAAGGGGACAGATTCTCAGGGAAGATGTGGTATTGCTGTCCCTCCCTCCAGATTAGACTTGGGGATGTGGATGTCAACCGGGTCTGAATTCTCCTTCTGCTGGACAAGTCAGCCAGCTTGCCTGTTTCCCAGTGTCTTCATCTTAAACCGTGGGAAATAACACCAGCCTCATAAAGTTGTCATAAGGACTGAGAGATCCTGTAAATCTTTAGAACAGGGCCTTACATAGAGTAAATTGTCATTAAATAGCAGCTAGTGCCCTTTAGGACAGTGGCTATCAGCCACGGTCTTAAGCGATTGAGACAGTTACTTGGGATGGTCCAAGGGTCTCTTTGATTCAAGAAAATATCCCAAGCACATCATCAATAATTTTACGTACGGTTTTATAATGAAATCTTGAATTTTCTGGAATAAATATTTATTTTATTTTTTAGAGACAGAGTCTTGCTCTGTCGCCCAGGCTGGAGTGCAGTGCCACGATCAAGGCTAACTGTAGCCTAGAATACATGACCTCAAGGGATCCTCTCATGTCAGCCTCCTGAGTAGCTAAGATTGGAATAAATATTAAACCATTCATTTCACCTGCTTTGGTCATAAGTTCTGGTGTCAGTCGTTTTGCAAAAATTGCATTTACTCTCTGGATGAGTATCATACAAAGCAGAGGTTTTCAAAAATTTGGACTGTGACTTACAGTGATAACTTTCATATCACAGAATGGTGACACACACATTTGTATACACGTAACTGAAATGAAAGCTTACAAGAAAATACTTAGGCTTTTATGTGTCACCTATTTTGACATTTTTCTATTTTATTTTATTCTTTAAAAAAAAACACTTTTCCTGAGCCAGTTAATTGATTTCATGAAACAATATTTATCCATATCAGTAAAAAATGTATAATTACATTCAAAGTTTTCCTTTTGATCAATATTATGATTTTATTTTTCCTTAAAAGTTTCTTTTAAAAGCTTCTGTGTGTGTTTATATATGTGTGTGCACCCCTGCCAGGCAAATGCCCTGTTTATTCTTCCTTTGAGCTTACCTACCACTTAGTGATTGAGAGGAAAGATATTCCTAAGACTGGGAAGGAATTTCTAGAAAGTTTGGGCTCTAGTTCCAGGGATTCCAAGTCCTGCTAAGTACTTGGGCACCCCAAGTGTGGTGAAGAAACCACTGAACTGCAGGGTCCCATGCAGACTGGGACAATGTGTAGTCCAACTGCAAACACTATGGATGGTGGCCGGTGGTGGGCAAAGTTTGACTACAGGTAAAATCTTGACACAACTCTGGAGCAGAGTCTTAAATGGTGATCAAGACTTCTTTTCTAGCCAACTTGACAAGACAGAAAACAGGTTTATTTTTTTCCTAGACTTGAGGTTCTGGTCTGAGGTTTAAACCTGCTCACTCCTGGACCTCGGTGGTACTTCTGCAGTTCTGGCTGAAATCTTCCTTCCTGGATTATGCAGACTGTGGCCTATGAGAGCACTGTTTCTGCCACATCAGAGAAATTTATCCCCTGGTCCAGCCCAGCCAATCAGACTCTACTCCTTGGGTATATGCTCCCAGGTTGGTGTCTTACAAGCAAGACTGGGACAACAGGCAAAAGATCTATACCAATCTCTGGGATTTTATGTTTTAGAAATAAACTCATCCT
Source organism: Plecturocebus donacophilus (assembly GCA_004027715.1). Classification (NCBI taxonomy): domain Eukaryota; kingdom Metazoa; phylum Chordata; class Mammalia; order Primates; family Pitheciidae; genus Plecturocebus; species Plecturocebus donacophilus. Next base: position 4,478 of record PVKP010009289.1, on the reverse strand, counting down.
CCTACTACAACAATTCATCATCATCCATCATATTGGGAAGATATGAGACAAGGTAATACTGTGGGGAAACACATCTCACTGCAGGATGATGAATTATTTCAGACATAAGGCGTTGTCAGCCCAGCCCTCTCTTTCCGGTCTCAAGGCAAAGGAAGTAAGTGTGTCTATATCAGGCTTGAAGATCAGATATTGTGGATGAAGCTGAGAAGAGTGAATGCTTTGTTATTTTATCAAAGCTCATTTTCAAAGTTTATGCCTCCCTGCTACTGTATTTATCAAAGAGAATCAGGTTATCATCAGAACAAGACCAAGCATTATTTTATTAAAAAAAAAAAAAAAAGCTAGATCATTACTCATTGGGTTTTAATTACTGGGTTTAATTTTGTTGATGCCTACTTTAATTTTCTACTTCTGAAGAAAACTCTTGTACGTTTCTTCCTCAGTAAAATCCCTTCGGATGTTTTTGTTACATATTTGTGAGTACTACATTTCTGGGTTATTAACAGTTTTTCTTAATTGATTTTTAAAATTCAGTTCCAAATACTAGTCTCTAAGAATCACTTTGGTAATATCTTCTCTGTGAGTCCATGGCCAAAGATCAAATACAACTGTGGGAGTTTTCATTAATGGCCAATTTATTACAGTATTGCTCTTATAGCATAACATTAAATCATCTATCAGCAAATGTGAGTTCCCTGGACTTGATTGCTGAATGCACAGTATTGAAAGCAAAGATATTACCTACATGGTAAAATGAGCAAATGTGTCTTTAGCAACCACATATGAAGTCTAAAATTATTATCATACTTGAATTTCATTTTTTCCCTCCTAAGGTATAAAAAGAAGTAAGATGGACAAGATGATTATCAATCTTCAGAAATAGCAGAAAAAGGAATATCTGACTATCAATCAGGCCAGTGAGGGCTAGAGGGTGTTCAAATCCTTCAACCCCTTCAAAATCAGAAGATATCTTCTGGTATGATGTAATATGAGAAGGACTATATTTTCCTCATCAGAAACCTTGATGCATAGTGTAATGAGGATGAGTGTAGTTATGGCACAAGCAGCCCCTACTTTGCCCTAATTCATCCATTAATTCACTAATTCAATACATATTTATTGAGTCCTATGCTAGGCCAGCTGCTGGTCACACAACACAAGGCTGATGCATTTTCTATCTTCATGAAGCATATTATCTAGCAAACTCTAAACCTACTTCACATTTAAAAAATGAGAAAAAATGCATAAAATAAAAAGAAACTGAAGATAATTGAGGTAAATTTTAATATAAACCTTCATGGCTGTAAATAGAAGAATCAAAGAAAATTAGATAATCATCATACTTGTCATGTACTGACCTGCCATTTTTCATGTAATTAATACTTATACAAACTTTCCAAAGTAGATCCTGTTTCCTTCTGTACAGCCAAGGAAACTGAAGCTTGCTATGGAGCTTGCCGAAAGCCAAGGGCTAGAAAGTCCAAATAGTGGGTTGTAAACCAAGGTCCATCAGTCTTCCAACATTTATACTCTTTCCCTATACAGGGGACCCTCTAGGCAGAGGACTTTCTCTTCAGTAAGAATCAGAAGGATTTGGGAGTATCTGCTGGACATGAAAACATGGCTATTCTTCTAGCAGTTTAGGCACCGAAAACCACAACAAATACACAGAACAAAGAAAGAAATATTCCCATCTCACAACACAGCTACTCACAATGCTACACACTCAGGTGTGCAGTCAGTAGATTCCAGTTAGTAGAGGCATCTACTAGTAGATGCAAGTTGGTAGGGGAATCTACTGACTGCACACCTGAGGGGCTCTGATCTCATTCTCCCTGCTCACATGCCTGGAAGGAAACCCTTAGTGGTAGCTGTGTTGTGAGAAGGTGGAAATATTTCATTCTGTATTAGGTAGCAGAAAAGAATATAAGCTCCTCAAGTGCAAAGCCCACTCTTATTGATACTGGTATCTATCCTTCGGTTTACCATCAGGTTTTGCACACATCCCAGGTGCTCAATAAATATAAGATGAGAGGGTGAAAGAAGAAAAGAGCAAAGGCAAATGGAAGTGGGAGTGGGTCTGGCTGTTGGTCATCTAGTCCCTATTCACTGAGTTTCTCACAGCTGATACCATCACAGTTTGTCAGGTGTTCAGGAGTCTCTATTTTCCATCAAACACAGTCTTATAATCCTACAGTCTCTAAGCTCAAGTATTGCATCATGTTGACATAATTTAAGGAGACATACCTAGAGCATATTAGCTTAGCTCCTCATGGTAATGTTTTGTAAGGATTTTCCATCTGTTTTTTAGAGACCATTGGATAAACAACTTTTATCTGTGAATCATTTTTGTTTCTTCTCAAATACAACAGCTGAAGACATGGTCACTTATGTTACCCTCATTATTAAAGTTCATGCAATAAATTGTTTCGCTAAGCTTATATGCTTTCTTAGTTATGTAACTCATTGTGTTTCTACTTTTTGCTCTAGCTTCCAGAAACTTCCAAGTTTGAACGCTCTAATTGTAGTTTAATTCCTTTATTTATTCATTCAGTGAACATTTATGAAAAATGATTATGTTAGTTTCATTATCTTGTCTCTGCCTCATAGAGCTTTGATTTCCTTTTTATCATTATTGTAACTGCTTTTCTATTATATGTTTAGTACAGTGTATTTTTATTACATGTGTCTTTTGGAAGTAGCTGCGAGAGTATAAATGTAAATAATAAATAACTAAAATAGTTTTATTGTAAAAATGATAAGTCCTGGGACGTACTATAGCATAGGAGCTAAGCACTCAGGGCTTGGAATCCCATAGCCTCTAGAGTCAAATCTCAGTTCTGCCCCAGTAGCAGTATAAACTGAGACAAACTATGCTTTCTGAACCTCAGTTTGCCCACCTGCAAAACGGTCTAAGAATTCCCACATGAGATGTTCCTGAAGATTAAATGAGATAATGTATAAAAAGCACCTAGCATGGCATGGCACATGGGAGATGTTTAATAGTCACTATGTGTGTTAAAGCAGGTAAACATACAACAAATAATTTTATCCATAAATACCTTGTCTCTGAGGTGGGTTGAGCTTGGTTTCCATGAAAAATAAATGGACATTTTTAAAACCTCAAATTTGAAATTAATTTTAAACTGTTTTCTTTTGGTCTTCTCCAAAATTCTCGGCCATGTTCCATCACCCCTTGTTGTTGAGCCCTCTTGTCTAATTATAAACTGAATTCTGGCTTGTTAGCAAGAAAGATTTTTCTCAGGCTCTGTTATATAAACAATACCAGAGAAATCACAGATGCTTTGAAAACCAGAAGGCTCTCCCAGTCTGCAATTTTTTTTTTAATCTTAAAGAACCACAAATGACTTTGACTTTAAAAGTTGTGTATTTGCTATCAACAAGCCCAGCACATTAAGGCTTTCTCTTCTATAGCACACATTATACTGTCTTATAATTGTTTATTTCCATGGTTGCCTCATCCATAAGGTTCTTGAAGGCTGGCAGCCCATCTCATTCCCCATTCATCTTCTGTTCTTAGCCCAGTAGCAAGCATATAGTAGGTGCTCAATAAATATTTGCTGAATCATTGAATGAACCAATCGATTAATGAAAAATCACATGAAGACAAGGACCATATCTAAGGTAGTGTGTTATCTTCTGTAGTGCTTATCATAGTGAATGAGCAAATGAGTATCTTTTAACTGAGTCCACTTGAGATATAAAAAACTTTTAAAATAAGAACAATTTAATCATGATTTTTTTACTGTCAGCCACAAAACAAGAACTTTTTAAAATCTGAGAGTCAATTTTTAGTGAACTTTTAAGGCCTTGCCCAGTATTTAAGAGACTGACTATTTTCTTCATGATTATTTTCACCAAATTCTCAAACATTACTACTAATACAAAATTACCAAGTTCACATAATATTCTGGTATGGAATCTTGGTGTTGTACTTTGTCCTTGGTGACAGGAGAATCTTGGGCAGAGAGGGGCAGAAAGACCCACCCAAGATGGAAATCAAGTCTAGCAGGACCCACAGCTGGACCCTAGGCTGAGTTCTTCCTAGGACTTGGCACAGCTGGAAGACTGGTGAAGGAAGCCGGCCAGGAGTTCATTTAGTGTGGAAACACAGGAGACCCTAGGGAAATCGCTCTTATAAAATTGGATTCAAAGGCAACAAGACAGTGTAAAGCTGAGGGGTGGTTCTACATCTCTCCAGTTGTGCATTCATCACTTACTCAAGTGCTCTCCCTGTCACTCACAATCCTGGCACACACATGAGCCTCAGCTCCTTTCCTGGATTTTCACACACACACTGATACATAAAACACAATGTCACAAGGCCTATCTTTGTGTGGCAGACAAAAAACTTTGGGGAGTTGGGGAGTCCAGACTTCTGTTAAGGAAGTTGATACCCCTTCCTTGCTTCTCTTCGTAGAAGAAAAAAATTAAAATATCTTCATTTACTTATACAG
>PVKP010009288.1:0-68959 GCA_004027715.1 Plecturocebus donacophilus | reverse complement strand
TTGGGTTAGAACATGTTCTTTTAGCTCACAGAAGTTTCTTATTATCCACCTTCTGAAGCCTGATTCTGTGAGTTCATCACACTCATCCTCCGTCAGGCCTTGTTCTCTTGCTGATGAGGAGCTGCGATCCCCTGTAGGAGGAGAGGCATTCTGATTTCGGGTGTTCTCAGCCTTTTTGCACTGGTTTCTTCCCATTTTTTTGGATTTATCCACCTGTCATCTTCGTAATTGCCGACTTTCAGATTGGGTCTCTGAGTGGACGTCCGGCTTGTTGATTATGAAGTTTTTTCTGTTTCTTAGTTTTCCTTTGGCGGACGCCCCTTCCCCTCAGAGCTGGGCCTTCCTGGGTTCAGCTGTGCTTGCTGTGCTTCCCGGGTTCAGCTGTGCTTGCTCTCAGTCCTCAGTGCTTCCAATTGCTGTTCTCCTTGTGGGGATGGGACCAGCGGAGCCTGACTAAAAGGGCACCCAGTCCCGTATACTCCGCACTGAGAAGTGCCGCGCCAGGGCGCCGGCAGAACAGCCGTGCCAGCCAAATGAGTAGCGCTGGCAACCAGTGTGGCTCCTTCACCGGGAATCTCCCAGTTTGTGGGCATCAAATTCATCTGCAATTGCGGCATCCACTCACTCTCTGTGCTTTCACTGGGAGCTACAATCCTCAGCTGCTGCTACGTGGCCATCTTGGATCTCTCTCCACCCAGTGATGGAGTTTTTTCTGTTTCTTAGTTTTCCTTTGGCGGATGCCCGTTCCCCACAGAGCCGGACCTTCCCGGGTTCGCTGTGCTTGCTGTGAAACTCTTAGTCCTCAGTGCTTCCAATTGCTGTTTTCCTTGTGAGGATGGGACCAGCCGAGCCCATCCCGTCCGTATACTCCGCACCAAGAAGTGCCATGCTGGGGCACTGGCAAAACAGCCGCGCTGGCCAAAAGAGTTGCGCTGGCGACCCATGTGGCTTCTCTGCCGGGAATCTCTCAGTCTGTGGGCAACAAAAATTCGTCGGAAAGTGCGGCATCCACTCATTCTCTGCGCTTTCACGGGGAGCTACATTCCTGAGCTGTTGCTAATCGGCCATCTCGGATCTCTCCTTTTTTTTTTTTAACTTTTTTTGTAGAGATAGAGTCTTGCTATGTTGCCCAGGCTGGCCTTGAAGTCCCGGGCTCAAGCAATCTTCCTACTTCAACCTCCCAAAGTTTTGGGATTCTGTAATCCCTGCAGCCATGAGCTGCAGCACCCAGCCCTGACTCTTTAATGAAAAGTGAATTTGCTACATGCATACAGTGGATTGCTACTCAGCAATAAATGGAAAAACAAATACATACAACAATTAGATGAAACTCATAAACATCATGCTGAGCAAAAATTGCCAAACGCAAAAGAGTACACACTGTATGATTCCACTTACATGAAGTTCTAGGAGCAGGTAAAACAAATCTATAGCAATAGAACTCAGCAGTGATTGCTTCTGGTGAAGTCAGAGGGAATAACTGAGAAGGGGCATGAAGGAACTTACCTTCTGCAGTGATGGAAATGTTCTACATCAGATCAAGTGTGAATTAAACTTTTGTGTACCTTTGTCAACGCTGATCAAACTGAATAATTAAGATCTGTACATTTCCCTGTATGTAAATTATACCCTAATTTTAAAGAGAATGCTCTTTTTCTAGCTAATAATTAAACTTTTTTATTACTTAAAAATGTGAAATAAGACTCGGTTTCTACAAAGTACTCAATATTTTCTAAAATATATTATCACTGCTCACCCGTACTGAATGCAACTTAACTTACCCATGGAAAAAATAGCTGAAAATCATGTATATAAGAAACTATGGGCTGAGGTGGAAATAAGCACTGGGAACATTATCCATTTTTCTAGTACTTTTCAATCTACCAGATCTAAAAATGCTTTACAAAAAATATTTTTAGAAGTCTCATGCTACAATTTACCAGTTTCATCTGCTGTGAAGGGAATTGCTACTTTCATTTGATCTCAGCCTACTACATAATCACAAAAACACATGAATAGAAATTGTTGAGTATAGCCATGAGGCGCCACAAAGAAGCAAGAGTGTTTTTTTTGTTTTTTTTTTTTTTACTTCTTTCTCATAAACGTTCACTGCTATTAATAACAGTAAATAAAGGACTGCCGCTTAGGTCATCTCATCATAAATATGCTTCCCATGCACAATAACAGAAATAGCTAACAATAAAACTTTTTGTTAAATTTTATAACTCAAGTAGACGTCTAGCAGGAGTTCCTAACCAGTTTGCAGACAGGGAAAGGGGAAGGGAAGATTTGACTAAGAAGTCAGTGGATAAAACAGATATACTGTATTATTTTATTTGCTGTTTTTGTTGACATCATACAATCCACAAAATATGCATTTTCATAGGTTTTCTTTCCGTGCCACATTTTTCTCCTCTCCTTTCAGAAAAGTAAACGCAAGCAGTCATGTTCACATGGAATTAGTTGAATGCCAAAAGCAAAACTTTCAGATCACTTACCTTATGTTGGCTATGTGCTGTTGCACAGGCTGATGCTGAAAATGGTCAGGCCACGGAGGATGCAGGCAGAAGGATGGAGAGGGCTGAAGACAGCACGAAGTCTCATACACAGGTGAATGATTTGGACAAAGAGATGCAGAATACTCGGAGTGTGGCTGCATGCAACACGAGGCCAAAGCAGAGGGTGCTGCAGGGCCAGCCTCGGGATGGCACTCTTGGTGACTGCTATGGCTAGTCAAAGGGTGATGGTATGGGCAAGGATGGCAGCATTGGGATAACATCTGAGGCGTTCTTTGGTTGTCTAAAGGCAGTAAGGATGATTTAACTGTGCCATTAAGTTGCAGGCATCCATTTGGACTCACTTTTGTTCTTGTTGCTTCTTTGGGTGTGAGCTGCTGGGCTGCATGGTCTCCATCACAGGGGGTGAGGGGATTCGGGTTAGCAGCGCCAGTTGTGATGCTGCTATTGCTCAGAACCACAAAATCATTGTTTCCATTGCTCATAGCCATGCTCCAATTTCTTGACCCTAAGAAAGAAAATCATATAAAATTCCTCAGTTATAGTCAGGCAGGCAAATGTGTAGGAAAGACAAGTATGATATTTAAAAATAGCTCTTTGAAAATGAGGGTTCTTGCAGAGTTGTGAGACAGCAGCAAAAATTTTGCAGCATCTGTGACAGAACCAGCAACACAGTGGCACTCCTCTTCCTCCAGCTGTTTTATGCACCTTAAGAACCCTCTTCTATTCCCATTGATCACTTTTCTCCTGCTCACCTCTCCTTTCAGTGCCTTTCTTCTCACTCCATCCTAGATGCACAAGTAATCAGTTAAGAACTAGACCATTTTGCATATGAGAGGGGAGAGGATACAAGGAGCATCCTTCAGCTTTTCAACAACATCATGCTTGGCTTGCATATTCTGATTTAGGAGTGACAGGAAAAATGAAGGGCCATTCTGAGGGCAATTAGTTGTACAAGGTTAAAATAATTTGAATAATAAGAATGTTTTATATCTTAGAAAAATCTCAAGTATATATGATTTTTCCTCTTAGTTATTCAAGTCTGAGAATAATAAATTAAAATCAGTCAGGAAAGCTAAGAATTCTAGCAACCAAAATATCAGATGTGAAATTCTATGTAATATACTACAGGTAACATTGCTTGCACATTAGAAAAATAATACTATGGGTGGGATTTGCTTCAAATGAGATTTTTTCTTACTTTTTTTTCCCTTCCACCAAGAGGTTGAGGCCTTCAATATAAAGGAAGATCCTGAGATGCTCAAATTACCAGTACAAGTGTGTCCAATCAACCAACAAAACAAAAAGAGGCAACCTCTCTATCTCCTTGCCCACTGCACCACCCTCTGAGCAACATAACACACAAAATCTGGAAATTCACAGTAAAAAAAAAATTGGTCATCAAATGCTATTAGTCTATTCAACGTACACATGAAAGCCAACAACAAAAAAACAAAACTGTAATTTGGTTTGCTAACCATTCTGACTTGCCATTCTCTAAGTAGACAAAACAGCTTCTGGAGGAATCTCTCTCCAGTCTTTCCCCATCTCTGGCAGACACACAGGTAATCAGAAGACATCATCTTTTTCAGTATGAGTACATGGTAATCTCACTGGCAAACCTGGATCTCCCATGAGGATTCCTATGTACATTTTCACCCAGTGTGTAAACTACTCAGCAGGGGCATTTGTGAGCAGAGCATGTCCATACTAGGATGTAAATTTAGCATATTTACCTTTCAGACAAAATTCCTCAAACAACTTCCCCCCCCACACACACACACACACAAATTCTGTTAAATAAACATCATGCAACAGCAATTTCTTCATAAATTGCTTAGAGGAAACACGAAGCATTTAAAAACATCTAAAAATATAAATAATCAAGTAGATGTTACTTCCCTCATCAGTCTTATATCACTTTTGAAAATGGCTTGGCAATCTCAAACCTCCTTTTATAATGACCATTTATACGGATTCTGAATTGTAGTAAATACAGTTGCTCTCTCCTTCATTAAATCACTTCCTGATGTATCCAATGTAAAACAAATATCCAATGTAAAACATTCAGATAATATACCCAACACAGAATAATAGTAGTTAAATGTATTATCTAAACTAGCAGGGAGGCGGGGTAGATATACTGACTGGAAAGAGCATTAACCTGATCCAGGAGGCAAGAACTCTATTCATCCCATTTCTAAATGTGCATCTGAGCAAGATCTGCTCATTTACACTTCAGTTTACTGAAGAATATAACCTTTCTTTTGTTAACAAAAGAAAAAGGCATATGCAAATATTATTAAAAAATAAATTAAAGGACATTTAAAGAAGCATTGGACTGATTTATTAAAAAAAGTTAATTGAAATTTAAGAGGTTTAATTATAGATAATGTAGGAAACAATCACTAGATGAGATCAATGTCATTATTTCCCAGAATTAGAAACTCTCATTGTACAAGCACTCCATCCATTCAAAGAAATCACTGAAGGTACATGCTTTTCTCTAACCTCCACCTGTACCTCAGCTAAGCTATCACAGCTGATGGGATCTGCTGGGTTAAATGGGAAAGTCAACAACTCTTCCTGCCCTTTCCATAAGGAGGGTGGAAGGAAGAAATACTTCTAATTTGTTGGTTTGTATTTACCATCCCAGGTTGGTTAATATATCACCTCAAATAGTCTACTTTTTCCTAAGTATTTAATTCAATCAATCCTACTGATTCTGATGACAGATGTTGGGTAAGTTATGCTAGTGAGAGCATCTAACAACAACAAATGACTTAAGTGAAATTGGCTGATATTGTTTGGATCTGTGTCCTGCCCAAATCTCATGTCAAATTGTAATCCCCAATGTTGGAGGTGGGGCCTGGTTGGAGGTGATTGGATCATGGGGATAGATTTGCCTCTTGGTGCTGTTCTCGTGATAGTGAGTGGGTTCTTGTGAGATCTGGTCATTTAAAAGTGTGCGGCACATGTCCACCCTCCCCCTCCCCAACTTTTTCTTTCTCTGGCCAGCTTCGCTTTTACTTTCTGCCATGATTGTAAGTTTCCTAAGGCCTCCCCAGAAGCTAAACAGGTGCTGCCATATTTCCTGTGTAGCCAGCACAACCATGAGCCAATTAAACCTCTTTTCTTTATAAATTACCCAGCTTCAGGAATTTCTTTTTTCTTTTTTCCTTTGAGACAGGGTCTCAATCTGTTGCCCAGGCTGTAGTGAAGTGGTGTAATCTTGGCTCACTGTGACTTCTGCATCCCAGGTTCAAGAGATTCTCCCACGTCAGCCTCCTGAGTAGCTAGGACCACAGGTGTGTGTCACCAAGTCTGGCTAATTTTTGTATTTTTTGGTAGAGACAAGGTTTCACTATGTTGGCCAGGCTGGTTTCGAACTCCTGACCTCAAGGGATCTGCCTGCCTCAACTCTCAAAGTGCTGGGATTACAGGCATGAGCCACTGTGCCCAGCCCAGGTATATCTTTATGGTAGCCTAAGAACTGAATACACTGGCCTTCAGACAGAATCCCATTAACCTCTAACTTCCTTCAAAGATCCCTGAAATCCCTCCTAGACCCTCCTCAATCTTCATGTTTCCCTAACTTCTAATTAAATCTGCTTATCCTCAAGAAAAAAAAATTTTTCTTTGTAACCAGAAATACAACTATCATTGTCTTTTATATTTATTACAAATGTATCATTTTGTAGTTATACAAGAGTTAAATAGATTCTTATATGCCAGCAAGGGACCTAATCGTCATTTATAACTTTTTTTTTCCACTTGGTAAAATGCAGTTCAAATGCCAAAAAGCTGACTTACAAATGAATTTTTGGAACACAACCTATTTTGTAACTTGGGAGACTTCTTGTAATGAAGTAGGAACTAATAAAGAATAATTTGAACTCTGACTTTGGCTCGTATTTGAAGCAAGTCACATGAGTGTTCTCTGATTCCATTTCTTTAATCATAACATGGGACCAATCAATTTGACCTCATAAATGAGTAAAAATTACAAGTAAAAGAATTAAGAAGGAGAAAAAGAAAAAAATATTTTATAAAATGTCTATGGATTATTTAAGTTCAATGGACGTATTTGGGTAGGTGTTCAGGTGACCAGCAGAATAGGAAAGTATTTCACTCTGTTGTCAAGAGTTGACCCTGAGGATCATCCCTTTCATCCCTTTTTCCCTTCCTTTCTTTCTTCCTTTTTTTTTTTTTTAACACAAGGTCTTGCTGTTACCCAGGCTGGAGTGCAGTGGTGCGACCATGGCTCCCTGCAGCCTAAACCTCTCAAGCCCATGCAATCCTCCTACCTCAGCCTCCTAAGTAGCTGGGACCACAGACATGTACCGTTATGTCATGCTAATTTTTAATTTTTTTTGTAGATATGGGGTCTCCTATGTTGCCCAGGCTGGTCTCGAACCCCTGAGCTTGAGTGATCCTCCTGCCTCAGCTTCCCAAAGTGCTAGGATAACAGGATGAGCAACCATGCCCAGTTTCCTTTTTCTTTAGAACTGAGACAAATGAGGAAAAAATCCAGTCTGAACCTAAGATGGAGAGAACTAACAGGAAAGAACACAAGATAGAGGACGTATAAGTATAACAAAAAGGAATAATAAGGAGTTCCTGAAAGAGAGTGTTAATACCCTCAGATTTGTCAAACTATTGTGCTAAGTACAATGGTATATGATTATGAATGCAGTGATAGTAATATTTATGGTGACAGTTTAAAGTCGGTTTTGGATAAAATATAATGAGTAACCTTAAAAGATAGCTATGCTGAGGCTGGGCACAGTGGTTCATGCCTGTCATCCCAACACTTTGGGATGACAGGAGTTTAAAACAAGCCTGAAAATATAGTGATACCTTGTCTCTAAAAAAAAAATTAAAAATTAGCTGAGCATGGTGTTAGCTGCCTGTAGTCCCAGCTACTTGGGAGGCTGAGACCGGAGGATCACTTGAGCCCAGGAGGTGGAGGCTGCGGTGAGATGAGAGCACACCACTGCACTCCAACCTGGGTGATAGAGTGATATCTTATCTCAGAAAAGAAAAGAAAAAAAAGCTATGTTGAAATCACCTATTCTCCCAGGGCCATAACACATAGGGGAATGCAAAAAAAAAAAAAAAAAAAAAGCTGTTGTTGAAGTACTGGCTTGAGATGTGATGGGCCCACACCAAGATATTTTAGTGCATTTCCTGCTGTTCATGAATATAACATACCAATATCAATAAATTCAAAGCCTCTAATCTCACATCCCCTATTTTACCTTTTTGGCCAGCATTTTAATGTCCAGAATGATTTAGCAGTTTGGGGGCTACAAAGTCTTTGGCCAAAAACCATCCTTTGATTAAATTTAAAAATACACACTTCATAGGATTACCATTAGAATGTAAAAATGTTTTGAAAACCATAATGGGTTACATATTTATGATGAAAGAGTTTTATCATCATTGCTTGATTGAGTAATGAGAATATAAAAACATATGGAATGATGCTTCCTATTTTAAAACCATAATTATGCTTTAAAATGGAAACATATTTGTAGTTTAGAAGAAACAGCATGGGTAGGTCTGAGTTTGAAAGTTGACTCTAATAGTTACTAACTTTGAGAACCTATATCAAATTACTTAAACTCTCACTCTAAGTCTTGGTTTCTTCTTAGAGTTAAATTTGTTTGAAATGCAAATTAATGCAACTTTAAGAGAGCAACAGGGCACTACTTATAAAAATTTAAGGTACCTTATCTTTTAATCCACAGTTCTACTAGGAATTTATTCTTTGGATATACTTGAACAATGTGTAAAGATGTTGACTGCAGCACTGTTTGTAACAGCAAAAACTAGAAACAATTTATTATCAAGAAAGAACTTATATTTCATCATACCCATATTTGAGTATTCTGCACAACAAAAAGGAATGAACTAGGTCTGGATGTACTGCTCTGAAAAGATGTCTAAAGAGCATCATTATGTGTAAATAAAACTTAGCTGCAGAACAATCTATATGATATAAATCCATCTGGTTAATAATATATAGAATTACGTGTGTGTGTGTGTGTGTGTGTGTGTGTATACATATATGAAACACTATACATACACACATAAGAGATTGCTAATACCCTTGTATATATAACACTGTGTATGTATACATACATATATATATATATATATATATACACCCTTGTAATACCCTTATATACATAACACTGTACACATACACAATTTCTAGGAGGACATAAGAAAATGCTGACATTGTTTCCTGCTAGAGAGTTGGACTGGGCCACTTAAAAGAGTGGCAAAGACTTTCACATTTTACTTTCTGTACTGCTTGCAACTTTTATTACATATGTTTCTTTTTTTACAATAATTAAATATTACTAAAATAACATATAAAGGTGACTGAGAGTGAACAAAAGGTAATTATTACTAAATGTAATTATTACTAAAATGTAAAATGAAAAACAAAATTATTTTACCTTAAAAGATAACTAAACATTCACTGGATACATTTTAAGTTGTTTATCTTTTGATATAGAACTGCTATTTTACAATGATGTCCTACACAATATATCAAATAACTGGATACAGCAGGAAAGAAAGGGAGCTAAGGAGCAAGAATAGATGAACACAAACTATTTAGACAAAGGATTTCGTATATCTTATCTCCCGGCTTCCACATTTTTTAAAAGACAAACAATTATTTCTTGGCCCAAGGGTATCTATGAACCAAAAATCCATGACTAATCCTGTAATCATTAACACAGACATACAGAGAAGAAATATAGAGACAATTCAATTATACTGAAATCTAAAGAGAAAAGTGTCATCAGAGTTCATGTGATTAGATGGTTCTAAATAATGACATCTGACTCTTGTTTGGAACTTGGGAAATATACACCTATAAAATAAATGGAAATAATAATGCTTCAGACAAAAAGTTGCATCTCATTGAAAATGCTATCAGGATTATGATAATTTCATTTTGTCAACGGACAATCATATATCACCTAAGGATAGAAATACATCCTGAGACATGCATCATCAGGTGATTTCACCACTGTGTGGTCATAGCATACTTACATAAACCTAGATACTGTAGCCACAGCTAGGCTATATGGTATAGTCTATTGCTCCTAGGTTACAAACCTATACAGCATGTTACTATACTAAATACTGTAGACAACTGCAATGCAGGTATTTGTCTACTATACATATCTAAACATAAATAATAAAAAATAATGATAAACATATCTAAACATAAAAAAGGTAATGTGTTGTTCTACAGTGTTACCATGGCTAGGCCATAGGAGTTTTTCAGCTCCATTATAATCTTATGGGACCAATGTGGTATATGTGGTCTGTCACTGACCAAAATGTCCTTATGTGGCACATGACTGTATCATACACCAAAACATGTTAATGACACACAATTTGTACAAAGGATGCAATCAAACTAGATGGCACCCAGAATACAAACAGCCTTAAAGAAAACCTCATAGCAGCTACTTGGAATTGGCGGTCAGAACTGCTAATATGGCCAGAAAACTGCCAAGGTAAAATATAAATGTACTGTTGAAGAGAATTCACAGACCTTTTCCAATTACCACAGTAACCACTTAGCAAAGCCATCACTTTCCTTAACGAACACAGGGCTCATATAGCCTGAAGGAACACCATTTTCATCCCCCTCAACTGTTACAATTGTATGCCTCTTTGGTATTTCCAAAGCACTTTCTCACAAATGATCTTACTTGAGTTGATCTTTCTAATAGCCCTCTGGAAAAACAGGGGTGGCAGGTATTACCACTCCATTTTGCAAGAGAAAACAACAAAGAGATTCTAAGTAAGGTGCTCAAAGTCACATACTGATGACAAATGGTGAAGCTAGGAAGCAAGATGCCAAGGTTTTGGGAGCTTTCTGATAAACTGCATTCTGTATGCTCAGATGATGTATTTTAGAATAATTCTTTGCTTCACCAGATTCCTAATACCAAACTTAAGAATAAATGGCAAGACTGTATCACAAATAAGATCCCTTGTTGTAGCCAACCATGCTTCCAAATACAAGGATCATCTGGAGATGCAGTTAGAACGCAGATTTGATATAGTACATCAGGGGTGGGGCAACAAGCCTCCAACAACGTGCTCATACTGCTGATACCTGGAACACATTTTGCATAGCAAGACAAAACCACAAACTAGGTGGGGGGACTACAAGAGAATATGCCTCAGTTGTGCCAAGATATGCACAATTAAAGCAGAATGAACAAAAATAAGTAGGGAAATGATAACAGTTGACAGAAATAACGGCCCATTTTTCTATTTAAGGCAGAAAAATTGAACAAATTTAACAACAGAGGTTCTAATTGGTAATCAAGTTTAATTATGGCTTATATCATGACTCCCAAACTGTTCTGTGCATGCAAATAACAGCTGTTAGGATTTTTTATCTTTTTAGTGCAACTCATAATCAGACTGAAGCACTCTGCCTAGTTAACTGAGACACGTTTTCTTTTCCCTTCTCAAGTGGCACTAGATATCAAAAGACGGATATATAAAGAGACCTTAAGTCTTTTTTCACATCAGGTATAAAGGCAGGCCTCGTATTCATCATTTACCAAACCTGTTTTAATATGAAATGGTTCCTCTACAATTGCTTCATGCTTATCCTAAAATGACGGACTAACTTATGATTACTGGTATGATGTTGGCCTATTAATGTTAATATTTGGGAAGCTGAGGTGGGTGGATCACGAGGTCAGGAGTTCAAGACCAGCCTGGCCAATATGGTGAAACCCTGTCTCTACTAAAAATACAAAAATTAGCCAGGCATGGTGTCACATGCCTATAATCCCAGCTACTCTGGAGGCTGAGGCAGGAGAATCGCTTGAACCTGGGAGGTGGAGGTTGCAGTGAGCCAAGACCATGCCACCGCACTTCAGCCTGGGCAACAGAGAGAGACTCTGTCTCAAAAAAAAGAAAAAAAAAAAAAAAGGAAAAAAAAATTTTAGTGCTATGGTGAGAGAAAGGTGCTCTAAATGCCAACAGAAATTGATAAAGAACTATAAGCATTTCTGCAATGGGGCTATATAAAAGCCAAATCAGATAAGTTTTGTCTCTAAGAATATTTTTCCCTTCAAAGGGCTATTAAGATGTCTTTTAAAAATCATCTCACTATGTCAAGCCACTTTTTTCACAATACCCCTACGAATATATTATTAAACCCATTACAGAGAAAACTGAGAGTCAAAAATATTAAAGTAATATGTTTAAAGTAATCCAAATCATGTGATTCAACGTCACACCAGTATGACTCTAAATGTAAGGCTTTTCCACTACCTCAAGATGTCTCTAGAGCAATGCCAAGTCCAACTAGCTTTTATAGGACCACGAGAGCCCACTGATATAAAATTCTGTCTGAAGGTCTGCATGAAAAAATAGCCTGTGAATTTGATATTTCCCAAGATAGCTTTAAAAGGTACAATTCAGCATTCAAAAGTGTCAGAGATATAGTTCACTAAATTAAGGAAAGGTGTTATTCATCCATATATCATATTTTGCAGACTTGAAAAAGCAAAGCAATGGATTGATCTTTGTTGTCATATAGTATATTGACTATTTAACAATAATATCAATGTGACCTGACAGAAAAATCTGTATCTTTAATGAAAGAATCAGACATTTTTAAGGAACTAGAAGGATGGTTTTAAATAAAGAACTAGAATCTTCTTCCCTTCTGAGACAAATTACATTTTCTTATTTTTCTTTAAGTCATAAACTTTCTACTATTAAGCTCTCCTTCATGAGAATACTTATAAATAGCTTCACCAAATCACTTATAAACATTTTATATGTTGCAAAGGACTATACAAAAATAAGGTGTTAATTCTAGTATTCCCCTTAAGCATAAACTGTGATAAGCTGAAAGCCATTTTCACAAAGAAACAAATAACATTATACACTTGAAGATCTATACCACTAAATATATATTTCATAAGAGCCTACTAGGTATTAGTTAGCTTTCTGCCACACTATGAGAAAGTAAACTGAGTTCCAGGAAATATGAAAATGAGGGATTACCATTTTTTTACAATGAAAACATACTGTTCTTAATATTCAATTTATATTATTAAGTAGGTAGTTTCAATTTATGATGGTGAGCACCACCTTTGAAAATGAAATACATCTAACATTTTTAGATAACCTCTGTTGATATGATTGCATACACGATATATATTGATAGAGGCACTAAGATATTGGATAAACTATAAATGTTTCGTTTCAATATTCATGATATTTACAAACAGCTTAATGATACAGAAGAAAAATTAGTTTCCAGATAAAGTTTCCCCCAGTGTTACAATGACAAAAAATATGAAAGTAAAGTAATTTTAATGATATTACAGTATATCTGCCACAGCCCTACATTTGGAAAGAAGTATTACTGCTAGAAATGAGTTAGGTTGTAAAAGCAGAAATTTACATATGTAGGGGTGAGTGATAGAAATTTCAGGGTTGTAGAAACATGAATTTCATTTTTCTCATATTGTGTCACATCCAATGTTCCTTTGGTCTAAGTGGGAACAGAAATGTGGGTATAAAATGAAGTTTATCTCTTTCAATCTCAGATAAATGGTATCAGTGATATCCTCCATTTAGCATAAACACTTATCTTCTATATTTCAAGAGCACTCTCACAGTACTGCAATTATTAAAGCACTTTTCAGAGATCTCTTTTCCAGGTTCATCCACAAAAATTATCATTCCATGCAATATTCACCACTTCTCTCCACACTCATGTTATAAGTACTATACCCATAAGCATCAATGCTAGAAAGAAAGAGGTAGGGGAGGCTTCTTATATCTTTGCATTTCTATTTCAGATGAGTTTAAATTCCATTAAGCTGCACTAATTTCTTCTGAACCCTAAGTTTGGAGAATTATGTGAAATTGTATAACCAAAAATATACAAAATAAAACTAGAAAAACTTTCTACAATCAGGGATATCAACCAGTGGTCATTTAAAAAATTTTTTTTACAAAGTTCTCCTATATAAGTAGTTATCTAACCCCAAAACCAGCCAAAACATTTGTCTAGACTCTGCCACAAGTCTTAATGTGTGCATTAAATACAATGAATATTCATAAAATTACAAGTCTATCACAGCAGTCTCATCCCTGGCTGCACATTAGAATCACTTTGGTAATATTAAAAAATATATATATAGTAAAAGGGTCCCAGCCCAAGAGCTCCTGATTCAATTCCTACTGTAGTGAAATGTGGGCATTAGCATTTCTTAAAGCATCCTGGGTGATTTTAACATGCAGTCAGAGCTGAGAGCCACTGATTTATACTTTATATAATTAATCCTGATCAATTTATAAGAGCAAGCAACTGCCACTCAAAATATTCAACATTCCAAAAATACTGCTTGAAATGCAGAATATTGCTGCATATTAGAAAACAGTTAGACCTGGTACTCTAAGTTTAAACTATCTTTACTTTTTTTTATTGCTGTTGTTACAATGAAAAGAGATTTCATCTGCAATACTTCTTAAGTTGGGAGGGTGGGGACAAGGGTGCAACAAGGAGAAAGCCTTAATAAGAAATTAGCATAAGCAAGACAACAGTGCAGACTTCATATAGAACAATGTTGCGGAAATGTGAAACAAGTTGCAATATAGTGCTTATGTTTTTGACCTTTTGAAGAAAATTTGGGAAGTAGCTAACTTGACCAATGAGTTTATTTAACACTCAAGAAAAAGTATATCCTCAATGTCTGGTCAGTCTCTAAAATGAAGGCTCAAGATCCTCCAATGAAAGAGCATGTTCTCTAAAGTTTCATGCCAGGAAAAAACAGATTTCTGGTGGCATTTTAAGCATCTTAAACTTTCCAATTCTAGGGTTAGACAGCCTCCAGATACCAGGACTGTTATTTAGCCTCACATCCCCACCAAATAAGAATTACAAGATGGTTTGTTAATAAACAGGATCCTTAAGATGTGATAGGTGTGTCTTTAGGCCATAAGATTTCCTTTGAAACTATTTTGTCTCAACTAAAATCACAAAACGGGAGGCTTTACAACTGAGCAATCTATCTGTATCCCTATAGCTCTTCCCCAGTACATATAAGATCACATTACTGAGCTTAACAAATGTTGAACACATCACACGCATGTCTAAAAGATACCATGACTGTTTAATACTACACACATCTCAAAAGCCCAAAACTTAGCAGCCCAAAGGAAAAAAAAAACATCACTGAGGTAAGTCAAACTAAGAAAATTTTACTCCCACACATTGTTAGGCAAAAGAATGTGAGAGAATTTCAAAAATGTCCTTCATAAAGCCAAAAACTGAGATCAATCACCATAAAGCACTTAAAAGTTGTTTGATTTAGATGGTAGTGTGTTGTTTTTTAATACCACACTTAGAATTATCTAAACTTTTCCCACAAATGTTGAGTATCTAATACCAGGCCCCACTCCCTGCTGTTTTGTGAAGTTTGAGAAGTAGCAAATCAAATTTCCTAGAGCAGCTCCCCAAATGGGTTCTTCCCTGCAGAGTCTAGCAAATAATGTCTTATGAGTATCCTTTAGTCTACTGAGCAACCTGGGAAACATCACTCAAGGTATTTGTATAAAACACAATTAAAGATGTCCTTTTATGTAAAGAACTCTGAGATTTGCTTCAAGCTTAGAAAAATATCAAATTTATAAAGACTTTATTGTTACTTGAATTGAATCAGTAAATTAACTCTTAAGAAGAGCCTAGGTACAACTTTTCTAAATCTTTCTCTATGTCTTACTTAAATTATTACTATAAATGCTCATAAATTCTGCTGTTTGCTTTCTTGTACACATTAGATGAATTGAAATTACATTTACTATGGATGTAATTCTTGTTTGCTTAAAACATTATTAAATTATATTTTTCAGTTAAATGTCCTTATTTAGCAATCATTTTAGTAAGCACCTACTGTGTTCCTTATAAACAGTTTTCTTGGAATCTAAATATGAGCCTGTAATACATAAGCCTGTTTAATGGTGATTAAAATAAGAGAATAGAAATTAAGACAGAGAGAACAAAAAGCCACCCTCTTCTCCAAGTCTAGCTTTTCTAATTTATTTTAGTTGCTCTGTCTTACATTCTTTTCCAAAGGCTGACAGGCTAAGGAGCTCATGTGTCTTGATCCTAAACAACTCAGTTTTGCTTCCTGTGTTAGAATGTAATCAGGAATTACATTTTTTCAAAAATAAAAAAATGTTCATATCATCTATATGTCAAGGCTGTCCATCATCCACACTGAGTTATAAGAATCATTCAGCAAGAATTCTCAGATCCAGTCCCAGAACTCAAAGAAGTTAGAACAGAAGGTAAAGAAGTGATGTATAGCAAACACTGAAAAGCAGATTTCCCCAAAAGGCTTAACTGGTTCAATATAAACTACAAAGGCAAGTAAGATTCGATTTAAATTTTAGATTAATCCATTTGATAATACATATTTCCTAGACTGAAGCAAAGTAAACGTTTATTTTCTAAACTACTTTGTAAGTCAATCATTTCAGACACTTAAACATGACACATTTTTTCATGATCAATGCAACAGTTCGTGATCACATTTCTAAAATTCAGGTCTAAGATGTGAGCTATATGAAGCATAAAAATATCTTTTTTAATACTAAAACAAAAAGTTCCAAATAATGTAAAATCAATAATATATCCCAATATTGGATATTTTGGTAATGAAAGCAATCTAACATAATCTATGAGATGCAAGACTAAAAAATACATAAAATAATGCAATAAGACTGTTTTAACATTTTAGATAGTAGAACTGTGTCACCAGATATTAAAACCATGGGAAGTAGAAAACTCACTACCTACAAGTGAAACACTCATAAATTTAGAGCTTATTTACATAGGTTAGTGATTTCCCAGCCTTCAAAGAGAACTGCAGTTTTCTTAATTATAAATATTATGATCTAAATTAACCTTCTTATGGGTAAAAAGGACACATTTCATTCTTTTTCTTTTTACAGGAACACCTATTTGTAAAAATTTTTAGCAAAATTATAAAGTATGTTCTCTATTTCTTGCATTATGATTGAATAAAGGCATTTGTGGTCAGTAATGTGCATGAAATATCTCAGTTTTCACTAAATTTCTCTGTTTAATTTTTAAACGTATATTTTACTACCAAACATAAAGATATTTCACAAGTTAAACTAATTTGAATTTTTCTACCAGTTGCAAATAAATTATCCATTCTCATTTTAAGCAAAAGTCATTACAGTAAATATATTTTGACTTGTACTTTAAGTGGTAAATCCAATCATTATGTAGTCACTATTGTAGTTACCATATAATGCACGAAACATTTAAACAACTAAAATATAACTTGAAGTCCTGTACCAAGCTGTGTATCTGAAATGAACTTTGATAAGAATTACTTGCTGTTGAAGTTTAGTTCATAAGAGAGTATCTTCACCAAACTACTTTCTTTATAGGAGGGAAGATGCTAATAATTTTCTATTTTCTTAGAATATTTAATTCACAAAAGTGACTAATGTGATTCCTACAACTCTACCTTTACTTTTCTATCACCTGGTAATAGACAACACAGATTTTCAAAATTTTCTGATTTAGATAGTAGTTAAATAAGAATCTCAAAGTACAAAACAACAAACTTCTTTAAAGCTTAGGTTTCCTTCCAACTTCACAAAAACATGACATTTTAATAAACTTAAGAAATCGCTGACCTTACCTTACTGTGTTAGAATATAATTTAAATAAACTTCACAAGATTTAATGTGTTAAAATGCCAAATGCTGTTCAAAGTTTACACTGAAAAAAACAGTGAGCTAGAATTTTAAATACAATCCTAGAAACAAAGTTCAGCTTTAAATAAATTCTCCTAAAATAACAAATTCACACATATTTCTCACACACATATTCACACAGCAAGAGTAAATGTATTACCTTTAAAAGAGGGAACTTCTCTGGTTCAGTTTAGTGCAAATGATTGCAGTAGCAACAGCGGTAACTGACTGCAGGAACACAGCACAGCAGAAAGCAAAGAGTTGGCAGGAGCAGCTCCACAGAGGGGCAGACAGACTGAATGACAAGCACATGCACATTGCTTTGAATTAGGCATGTTAGGGGCTGAAACTTTCAGTGTTTGCTCTCCAATAGGACAGAAGAGTTTTTCTCCTACTTAACCCCTTGGGGCAAGGTCTTAATAATGGTAACAGCTGGCATACAGAGGGGCTTGATCTGAGCACAAGGTCAGCAAGCCAGGATATGAAGGTGACATGTAATTTCTAGCCTTTTCCTGCTTCCACAGGGAAATTGCATGAAGGACTGTTTTTAGTTATAATGTCCTTTGATCTTTTGGATTTTAAGTTACTTAGTAGATTAAAGCCATGTTAGTTGATATTATTTGCTTGCTTAGCCTGACTTAGGTGTTACAGATTCAGGTTTCTAACACACAGTGCTACTACATTTAAAATAACACAAATAAACACCAATCTGCGTTTATTTCCAAGGTCCAGGGATTCTTATGTTCTTTCACAAAATGGCTCGAGATCCTACTTTTAAGACAGAAAGTTTATGGTTTTAAAAAGAGCCAGAATCTTCTTTTAAAATGTTAGAGCAGTTATGTGTTTTTCTTAAATGTTCTTAAACAAAAGCATCAGTTAAATAAATTTGACACTACTTTTTATAAACGTATGGCCCTCATAATGTCAGTATTTAAAACCCACAACCACAACATAAAAATCTCTTAAATACCTGCAAACAAATGTTTTAATTTTACAAATGACATCCCTTAGCAAAAAAGTGATAATTTACTGAAACCATGATAATTTATTGTGAATTCTAACCGTGAAATCTAACTCTTCATGACTTTGGTAATAAAAATGTGTATACAATTCTTTTAGTAGGATGTACTGATTAAATATGAAGAGAACAGTTTCAAATATTTCAAAAGCATAAACAAAGAAAAAAATATAAAATTGGACTTCATAAAAATAAACTTTTGAAGATCAAAAGAAATTATCAAGAAAATGAAAATGCTCACAGAATGGGAGAAAATATTTGCAAGTCATATATCTTAAGAGTCTAGTATTCAGAATACATATTTAAAAGCTCTTACAACACAAAAATAAAAAGACAAATAATCCAATTTAAAAGAAGTAAAGTGTTTGAATAGACACTTTTCTAAAGAAGATATACAAATGGCCAATATGCACATAAAATATGCTCAGCGTCATTAGTGATTTAGGGAACTACAAATTAAAACCACTTATAAGCAGTATCTTATTAGATACCACTTCACATCCACCATTTTATTTCAAACAAAGAAAATAACAAGTGTTGTCAAGAACATGGAGAAATTGGAGCCCTTAAATACTGCTAGCGGGAATGTAAAATGCTTTAGCTTCTGCAAAAAACAGCCTGGCAGTTCCTCAAAATATTAAGCATAGAACTACCATATGACCCAGAAATTCCACTCCCAGTACACTTGATCCTCATTATTTGTGGATTCTGTATTTGCGAATATGACTATTCACTATAAATTATTTGTTACCCCCAAATAATCCCCATGGTGCTTTCACAGTCACTCTTGTGTTTGGCTCTCATACTGTAAACAAGTCTCCCTTTTGCAGTCTATTTAGTGCCACATTTTTCACATTTTGTGCTTTTTCTTGGCAATTTCACTGTTTCAAATAGCCCCCAAGTGTAATGCTGAAGTGCTGCCTACTCTCTCTAAGTGCAAGAAGGCTATGACAGGCCTTGTGGAGAAAATACACCTAGTTAGGTAACCTGCTTTGTTCAGGAATGAGTTACAGCCTGTTAGACATGCACTCCATGTTAATGAATCTGCAATAAATATGATGTCTTTAAAAAGAAACACACACAAAACAAGGTTGTATATTGATCAATTGATGAAAATGTGGCCGGAGGTTTACAGGAAACTAATCCTGCATTTCTCCTAAAACCAGTAAGTCAGTATTGACTACTGCAGTGTTTCCAGTGACTTTATGAACAGAACTACCACAAATAATGAGAAGTGACTGTATATACCTGAGAGAAAAGACCTGCATACAAAAACCTGTACATGAATTCTTCTTCGTAACTGCCAAAAGTAGAAACAACCTAAATGTCCATTAACCGATGAGTGGACAAACAACATGTGTACATCTATTCAACAGAATATGATTCAGCTATAAAAACAATGAAGCTCTGATACAGGCTACAACATGGATGAACCTTGGAAACGTTGCACTAAGTGAAAAACAGAAACAAAAGGCCACATATTTTATGATTCCATTTATATGAAATATCCAGGAGAGGCAAATCCATAGAGACAAAATGTAGGTTAGTGGTTGCCAGGAGCTGAGGGGTGGAGACAGAGGATGGGGAGTGACTGCTAATAGGTATGGACATTATTTTTGGATGATGAAAATGTTAAAGAATTAGATAATGGTGATGTTTGCACAATCTTGTGAATACACTACACTGAAATGTATACTTTAAAGTGGTAAATTTTTAGGTATGTGACTTGTATCTTAATTTAAAAAATAAGGAAGGTATAAAGTTTCAGTCATTAGACCAGTGGTTCTTAACTTGAGTGTTCATCAGAATTCCCTGGAGGGCTGGTGAAAACAGAGATTCCTGAGTCCCATCCCCCAGAACTGATTCTGAAGGTCTGGGGTAGGACTTGAGAATTTGCCTTTCTAGTTAAGTCCTCAGGGTGATGTGGCTACTGCTGTTCTGGGACCCATGTTTTGAGAACCACTATATGTCTGAGCTACCAGAGAGTAGGAAAGGTAACTTTCATCTCTGTATCTCCTAAATTCACCTAAAACAGAGCCAATCTTGGAAGGAAAAGGACTGGGAAAAGGAAGAGTGAAAGGGACAAAAATAGTTACTTGAGAAAATAAAGGAGTCAGTCCCTAAAATCTTAGGGTATGCTGATTTCATGTCATATGTATGCCAAATGCTATAATACCAAAAATTCCCATGACAAAAAGGATTTCAAGAATTAAAATAAAAATGAAGGTATTTTAAGATTCTTTGATCATCTGACCAGTATTTTGGTTCACTTTATTAAAGCAGCTAATCCTATTTCACTGTGCTTGTCCTTTCAAAAAATGCAAACAAAGGTTCTAGAGTTGTTGATCCTATAAAGAAATCCCTTAAATAAAGTGTCACAAAAACCAAAGACCTGTAATCTCTAACTCAAAAACATGTAAATTCTTATTTACATTTTTAGCAAAATTACAGATTTGTATGTCTAATCACTTCATTTAAGCATTTGGGGTCCACATAAAAATAGACAATTTAAAGTATACTTTTGGTATTGTCACATGGGACACATAATTATTTTATAAATAATAAAGATTATTCCCAATTACCTCAATATGTTTCTCGATATATTATTTAGAGTGAAAAGAAAAGTGCTACTGACCTTATAGCGTTCTAATATTTTCTGAAAACAGTATCCTTTTTTTCTTAGATCATACTGTTTCAGTATCTTTCTTCATTATTAGGAAGACAAGGGCATGGGGGAGAGAGAAAGAGACCAGAGCCGGCAGGAGAGGCACAACACTTGGTACTTTTTAAAAAGTGATAAAACATCTGCTGATTAACAAACTCTTTCCCAGCTGCACCTAGTCAAAAATGCAATTCCGGATTCTGTTACATTTATTAATATTTAAAAGTCTTGTCAATTTATCTTTTTTTCTTAGCATTAAGTGTCAAACAGTTATGAATAAGTAAATTGTGGTATATTGTAGACACTGCTTCAGCAGGATTTTTCTTTAGCCTGGTCAAATCAATACTTCAGTAATTTGGAAGTGTAATTTCAGAAGAACTAATCATATGAAAGTTCTGAGGATAAAATTCTATATTGTATTTTGATTTTTCCAGAGTGCAAATTGTTCCATACCCTCTGAAAACTTCCAACCAGAGCATTATGCTGCCCAAGCCATTCATAGGTCCCTGCTGGCTCTGAATTCAGTTTTTATGAATTTGGATATCACTGCAAATAGGTAATATAAACCCTAATTTTACTACTCAAATCTGGATTATTTAAGAAAAGACTAGCATTCAAAGTTGAATTAGTAAGTCTGGAGCAAAGACCATATCGCAAGCAAATTGGAGAAAAAAAAATCAAGGAATGCTAAAATTCCTCTCCCAAGAATTTGGAAATATGTACATCTGTCTTATATATTCTTCTTACCCAACGACAGACATTTCTTAGGCTTCTTTCTTACCTCGTTTCCTGTTGAAAATTCTACCTCTAAAATCTGCACTTTTTACAAAGGAAAATTTTATGACTTTGCTCGTCTTCCATAGTCTGACATCTTCACCCTTATCATGACCTCCTGGCTCTAGAGTCTTTATCCATGTCTTTTCCTATTTTCACTTGCTTTGTGCTTAGTTAAGATCTCATCCTCAGCATTTATTTACTTCATCAGCATTCCAGCCTTTCAAAGAGCTCCACTAAACTTGCTTTCCCTGCCCTTCTTTTTTTTTCTTTCTCTCTTAGGTTTAGAAATGTTACTGAAAAAAAGTCACCAGACAAGGAAGCAGAGACCTAAAACAAATGCACACTCTCAACTCTGGAGGGCTTACAATACGGCTGTGATTCATCTCATCTATCACAGATTCTCCACTGGAAATCCCCATAGGGATGGTCAAAAATCTTTCCCATGCTCCCTACCTTAACCTTCTCAGCAAATGATGCCACCTATTTTATGGGAAAGAATGAAACTATTTGACTAGGAGTTCCTTTAAACACTACCACCTGTACTTCAAACTTTTTCTGGAACTTGTCTCTTATCTCTCAGTGTCCAACCCTCTTCCTGCTTATTAATTGCTATATTTATACACGGTATCTTTGCTTCCCAGTAAGGTAGCCACAAGCCACATGTGGTGACTTAATTTTAAATTGATTCACATTAAATGAAATTTAAAAATCTCAGTGTTTCAGTTGCACTAGGCGTCACATTTCAAGTGCTCAACAGTCATATGCGGTTCACGGCTTCTGAATCAGGCAGTGCAAATAGAGAATATTTTCATCACTACAGACAGTTTCACTGGACACAGATGCTCCAGATCTTGACTACCATGTTTCTTTACTCTGTCTCACTCTGCCTCCAAGTTCATCTTCATTTTTCTGTCTTTGTCAATTTGTTAATTATTTTAAAAAGGTTTAGTTTTCCCTAACCTGAAAATTCCTTCCCTTGGCCTGCTAGTCCTCAGGCTACTTACCTATCTTTTCCTTTCCTTTGCCAGACAATACTTAAACCTTACCCCATCTCATTCCTTCACTTCCTACAATCTTACCTACCATCTAATAGAACTGTTTCTTCAAAAACAAAACCCAGTGGTCCTTTCTCAATATTCATTTTCTTTATATTTTTTCATTTACCAATTTTGTTGGTAAATATTCTTTTCTCTTTACTCAGTTTCCATTATTCTAACATTCTCTACCTCTTTAGCTTCTATTCCATTTTCTTGACAGATCCTCTTAATTCTGTCATTCTAAATTTTGAGCAATATCCAATGGTCTTGTCCTTTGAACTTTCTGCTTTATGGTTTCCTGACTATATTGTCACACTCAATTTCTATTATAAGTTCCATTTCTGCAGCTCCTACTCTTTAAGGACATTTCAATGTATATATCCTTCCAGCAGCTCTAACTCAATAATTTAAAATAAAATAAACTTATCATCCTCAAACAACTTCTTGATTTTCCTATTTCTAACCACCCTTTCAGTCATTTAAGCCCAAAATTTTCACTTACATATTAATTTATTGAACACCAGATCTGTGCTGCATCCTGAGCTAGGGCAGGAGTCATCTTTGACCTTTACACCACTGTATACACTTGTTCATTCATTCCCAAGTCCTAGCCATTGTGACATATGACCATTCTTTCCACTGCCTCTGCTACTTTCTTAGATTAACTCTCCCGTGAATTACAACAGCCTAATAGATGTGACCCTGTCTACGGTCTCCTACCTCTTCTACCTTACCTAAGCAACACAGAGCTTCTAAGTACATCATACAGTAGATAGAGCTGATCAAGCTGCTCTTCAGTCCAGAAAACACTCATGGCTCCCCGCATTAGTTTAAACATCTTGGCTGGTACACAAGATTCTCCATTATCTGGGGCCTTTCCCCTCCCACTCACTGCCCTTGCCAAATAGAATTTGCTTTACTCCAAACAAGCTTTCACACACACCCTCACACCCTCAGTACTTGTGATAGTCTTTCTACCAGCAATGGCTTTTGTTCACATTTCCAACTTCCATAATCCCATCTATTCTTCATTAACACACAGCAAACAACATGAAACCTTCTCTGATCACCTAAGCCAGAAATTCTCTCTTTCTATTCTAAGTTATATATATGAACTGAGATCTCTCTTATGATTCTTAGCACATGTCTTTTTAAATCCTGGTCACTTATATATCTCTTTTACTCTCTTAATCTACCTGTAAAGGGACAGGCTCTATTATTATCATTTTTATGCCCGTTAAGAAAAGATATAAAGTGTATTATACATGTATTAGGTCAAATATTTATACTCAACAAATGCTTATTGAATAAGTGACATTTTATTACTTGTTATTACATATATCCTTTATTAAGCAAAATAAATACAGTATTGAAATGTGGCCTACAAAATAATATTCAGCACACAAAATCCTATTTTACTGCTGATTTATATGGGCCCCACAGTATGTTGCACTATTCTCAGCTCTTAAATTCTGAATACTAAACAGCTAATGAATAATAAGGAATGATAATATTTAGCTTTTCACCCTTTTCTCCAAACCAGTAGAGGTTGCTCTAGAAGCTAACATGCAAGCATACTCTTGGGTGGCTTTTAAAATTTTATTTTTGTTTTGAAGGTAGAATTTTTCCATGGCATTGGTAGAAATATTTTTAAACAAGGGAAAAAAGAGTTTTTACCTATGGCGAGCCATTAAATATAAGTCTGTAGCTGAATTGCCAATTAATTTTTTTTTTTTTTTGAGACATAGTCTCTGTCTGTAGCCCAGGCTGGAGTGCAGTGGCGTGATCATGGCTCACTGCAACCTCCACCTCCAGGGCTCAAGCAGTTCTCGTGCCTCATTCTCCCAAGTAGCTGGGACTACAGGTGTGCACTGCCTGACTAAGTTTTGTATTTTTAGTAGAGACAGGGTTTCACAATGTTGCCCAGGGTGGTCTGGAACTCCTGAGCTCAGGAGATTCGCCCGCCTTGGCCTCCCAAAGGGCTAAGATCACAGGTGTGAGCCACCATGCCCTGCCCAATTAATCTTATAGTAGCAAATATGTTTTCTGTGATAAAGTGTCTTGGAAACAAGTGAATCTGGGAAATCTTAGTTTTTATTCATTATGATCTTTGCTTCATTTGATTATAGACTAGAAAACCATATGTATTTTATCACTAATACAGAAAGTATTTTGGTCATCTAGAATGAAATTTACTTAATATCAATTTATATGCTACCAAAAAATTTAATAGAGATCAGAAACTGGGGTACATATTCCAAAGCAAAAATTATAGAGGTCAGTACATTTCAGAGAAAAGGTAGTTTTTCATTTTTCTGTGAAGAAAAAAGTCTATTTATTGCTTAAAAATAGGCAAAAATTCCAATCCACCTTAACTCAACCAAAAAATTACTATTAAGAAAACTTTTTAAATGTGGAAACTAACTCAAGCAGGTTAGTTTATTACAGATTTCACACTGGAATTTAGGGGAACATTTTGTCTTTAACAAGGGCTTCTCTCCCACACAAAGTATAGAGTTATGTTTTAGAGGAGAGAAGGCTCATATCTGATAGTTTTATATCAAAACAAGCTGAATCACTTCAGCCATAACAAAATAAGTAGACTGTAGATCATCTAAAAACATAATCTGTGCTTCACTATGATTTAAAAGCAAAGCACAATAAATCCATGGGCTCTGGAGAGTTTCCAAAATATTTTTGGTTTGTGATACAGCATTTCAAAATGTAATATTTTACTTTTACGATAGAAACTCTTAGCAGGAGATCTACTCCTTGAATGAAGACCACTATATCTTCAATCTAATCAGAACATTCTCTTTAACATTTTCAGTTGTATTTTGTTACCAAACTCTAAATGAATCTACATGAATGTGGTATGCATATATTAAGAAGGTTATAACTAATAAACTGAAATTTTCTGTAAGATATCAAATATTTATAGAGGTTACATTTACTTTATGTCATGAAATAAAAATACTTGCAAGATAATTTTCCAAAAGTTATACTTTGTAGGAATATAAATATCACCTGCACACAAACACCTGTCATCATTGCTAAAGGATTAACTATAACTTAGATTATAGCAACATTAAGAAAATTACACATCACATTCTCCAAAATAAAATGAACATGTATGGAAAAAGGGAAATGAAAAATCAAATCCCATTTTATTTATACTTTCTGTAATATGTGGTAATATTTTTGGCAAGGAAAGAACCTTAAACTACCCAAACTCTAATATAGAAAGCATTAGGGTTAGTAGGGTTACATATTTCACTAATACAGAGGGAGTAGTTTTATATGTTGAAAACACATGCATTAGTTATTCAGAAGTTCAAATGGTTCAAAATTATGTCATGCTATGTCTAGTTCAGAAATTTATTTATACGAAATAAAATTCTGCAAGATGGTTGTGAAAAGATAAGAAATAAGGTAATGACAAACGGGCAGGAGTACAGAGATTTTTCTGTATCAGAATTTAAGAGTATGAGAAATATGCTAGAATATTTTACTTAGGTCTCCTAAAAAACTCCTGAAAATATACCAAGACAAATGTGTTGTTAGGCTCAAAACTTAAGCCTAGCTGAAAAAGTACATTTATAAATGGCATACATTAGAAACTACAAGTGAGTCATAGAAGGCAAAAGGGTATCCTACCATATTTAAGGGCAGCATGTCATTAAGCTGAGCAAATACCATTTCAAAAAGACTGAAACAAAACTCATCACAATTGATTGGCATGCTCCACAATCAAGCTCTTCAAGACTAAGGCTTCTTTGGCATATTTATTGCAAACTCCAATGCTGAAAGCCTAGACAAGTCCTAGCTGACCATTATCATCCCTAAATGGTAGACTTTCCTGGGCTGTTAGCCAGAAAGAACCTCCTGGGTGTGGATCAATAAATGCTCCAGTTCGTGTTGTGAAGTGTGAACACAAGAACGCAGCTGTCCAAATGCCCATTATCAAGCAACCATATGTCTGCCATAAAGTATGCTACTATGTTGTGGCATACCCGAAAGACTCAGAATGCTATAACTGGGGATAGATAAAACCTGCAGCAGTCATCAGAGGGACCTTTAACCTTAAATATTTTAGAGAAGAAAAAGCCAAAAGTTAGCCTGTTCCAGGCACTCAACCTAGGATCATTACACTTTAGACAAAAATGAAGGGGGTAAATATTTAAAGTGAATTCTAACATTCTATTCCTATACAACAAAACTCACTGTCTAATCTTATAATGAAAATTGTCATGACAAATAGGTTGTAAGCATTGGTTCAGGCACTGAATTTGTAAAGAAACACCAAAGGAGATGGGCATTCTAATACTTTGGTTACAAAGCATCAATAACAACAAAAAAGCAAGCATACACAATTACTGATAGCAGAAAAGGACTTTTATTTACTAAGCAGGTCATTGTATCAGAGTTCTGAGTTATGTTAGCAACAAGATGACTTGTGCCTTAAAAAGAAACAGAAGAGACATTTATCACCATGCTGTTAGTAATATTCAGCACATAGACCTTGCAAAGATCTGTCAACAACAATGTCTTATACTACAAGAGAATGAAAGATGAAAGAAAAAGTTAAGGAACTGGAAAAATGAAACTAGTAAGTCCTTTGTTGCATTCCTAAATTAAGGCATCTGCTTTGCTTAATCACCCAACACTATTTGTTTTCCTGGATATCTTGGTCAATGACCAAGAGTTCTAATGACCTAAGTATGGACTCTACTTAATATCTTCAAGTCACATTCCCTTAATCATACAGTCAAGAGAGCCCTCAATCACACTGAAGGAATGTTATGCACTCCTCTTCCCATCCCTATGGGATATTAGGCAATGAGCATTCAATCCTTCCTTTGCCAACTGTAATGGCTTGGTAATACATGTCTACACCCTGCTGGCTTTACAAGGACTTAGTCAAATCCAGCGTCAAGAATCAAGCTCATATCCCCTATATAGAAACAAATGGAATTGTCACAAGTCTCTAAAATAATCCCTAATCTTGCATAAAGCTAAAATGTATCATTTATTTAGATCAAAGAAGCATAACTTTTGGAAACAACTGCTTTTCCCAATCTCTGATTATAATGCAATGATAGTTACTGTTGATACTGATACACTGACAACAGCTACTCAGAGACAGTGTCCAGGACAACCACAGCTGAACTCAGACTTTAGAAAGCCAGGAGCATATGAAAAATGCTCAGTCACTGTTATTATGATCTTTTTTCCCCTTTTCTTCCTTCCTTCATTTTTAATGAATGAATGAATGAATAGCAGAGTCTTGCTCTGTCACCAAAGCTGGAGTGCAGTGGTACAATCATGGCACACTGCAGCCTCAAACTCCTGGGCTCAAGCAATCCTCCTGACTCAGCTTTCTGAGTACCTGGGACTACAGGGGCACACCACCATACCTGACTAATTATTTTAATTTTAATTTTTAGCAGCGATGAGGTCATGCTGTATTGCCTAGGCTGGTCTTGAACTTCTTGGGCTCAAGAGATCCTCCTGCCTTGGTCTCCCAAATTGCTGGGATTATAGGTGTGAGCCACCACACCTGGCCTATGATTCTTACTTATTCACACCTTTTGACAGTGCCAAAAACTAAGGTTCACAAGATTTCTCACTATATCTCTGGGGAATGAGGGGAAGGAGGGAAGGGTGGATAATGATCTCATACTCATAATAGTATTGGCAGTGCCCATTCTCACAGTGATAAATAACTATAATCTTTTCAAGAGGATAAGTGGAAAAAAAGAGGGACGCAAGAAGAATGAAAAAGGAGGTAAAGTCATGGTAACATGTCATCTTATTTCTAAAGACAAAGCCCCTTGAACCGTTCCAAAGAAAACGTACAGTCCAAATTAATAATAAATGTACAGACATCACCAGGTCACACACACAAAAAGTTTTCTCAACCCAACTTCAAAGCATAAAATGACTATCCCTTTGGTGTAATATATTTTGGAAGGCAATTAAATTTGTATATAGTAATATACACATTTATTTCTGGATTTAAGTATTATATTTGAAAAGTTCAACTGAGCATTTGCATAAGTCTCCCTAAAAGAGTTTTTATTTTTTAAAAGTTTCTTTTAAAAACTTAAATCCTGGTGCCTTTGATCCAGACTAAGTTCAAACAGAAAAGCAAGGAATTTCAAACAACCCAAAGATTTTAATGATTTCCTTCGGATCACCTAGCATTAGAGAAAACCTATGTAAGCTTGGGTTAAAAAAAACAACAAAATAAAACAGTATGAGTTATATAAGCAGACCCTACCCATTTTTTTAAATTTAGAATGTATTTGAAAAAGATGAACTATTCCTACACTTAAGTACAAATTTGGAAATAAAACAAGTTATCACCACTTGGATTTAGAGTGTATCAAAGAGTTTGAACCTCAAATTTTATAAAAGTTATTGCAAAGATAAATACTAATTAGAGATTCCTATTTTATATTTTACTTACTCCACTTTTCTTTTCTTTTTTGTAGAGACGTAGTCTTGCTATGTTACCAAGGCTCATCTCAAACTCCTGGTGTCAAGAGATCCTCCCATCTTGGCCTCCCAAAGTGCTGGTGTTACAGGTGTGAAACACCGTGCCCAGCCTCATCTACTCCTCTACTAAATGTTTAGTGCTAACACCTTGCAACTTTTTTTTTTGAGAGTAGTCTAGGTCTATCACCCAGGCTGGAGTGTAATAGCACAATCTCAGCTCACTGCAATCTCTGACTCCCAGGTTCAAGTGATTCCCTGCCTCAGCCTCCTGAGTAGCTGGGATCACAGGCATGTGCCATCACGTCCAGCTAATTTCTGTATTTTTAGTAGAGACGCGAGTTTCGCCATGCTGGCCAGCCTGGTCTTGAACTCCTGACTTCAAGTGATCCTCCCACCTTGGCCTTCCAAAGTGCTGAGATTACAGGTGTGAGCCACTGCGCCTGGCCTGCAACTTTTATTTTAAAGACAAAAAGGTAAGTAGTAAAAGCAGAGAGTAAAGAGGAAAAGGAAGCCCATCACAGATAACATACTATTGCTCAGCAAATAGAAGAATGATTAGAAGGGAAATATAGTTCAAGTAATTTAGATATTTTATGATTCAACTTCTTTTTCAAATAAACTCTAACTTGGAAGTTCATATTCTAGATCATTTGGGTCTAATAGTAACATCTCTATATTGATACATACAAGCTAGCATTCTGATATATATAAAAGCCAATGGTCATATCTAAAAAAATAAAACTTTATTTGCTTAATTTGTAAATATTCTATAAAACTATTCAGTCTTAATATTATATTTTATTTCTAACTATGGTATAGGTAAATCTTTAAAGAGAATACAAGCAACTACCAAGAGTACCAAGAAGGCGGGGTACAGGCCATACTTCTCACATCAAAATAAATCTTTCTAATTTACTAAGTTCCAGTCACTATTGCTTTACTCTAGTCCAAAACTTTAAAGTATAATTAGAAGTTTTTTCATGTGCACATTTCTTGATTTTGTTTTCATCTTAGCATTTCTGCTATAAATACCTAGTCATACAGGTTGAGAGTGCAAATTGTCTCATATCCAAGATCACATCACTGCTTTTGGTAACTATTCTTCATCCTTGCTCCCACGACATCATATGTCAATATTCAGACATGAAAGCACATCCCTATCACTCTGCCATTTTTCTAGCTCACATTCTTTAGTGAAACCCCAAATAACCAAATAAGTTCAACAAAAGTTTACTTAAACTTAAGAATATACTATGATTTACTTTATTATTCTGCTGGCTAATACGGCCTGACAATAAACTAAAGTTAAAAAGAAACACTTTGATTAATCCATGAGTCAACCCCCTATAATTAACCTTTAAGAAACCCATTTAAGAAAAAGATTTCAACAAATAAGGAAACCAAGGCAAATAGAGGAGAAAAGAATGAAGAAAGGAAGTAATAGAAGGCAGACAGTAAAGGAAAAGTGGGAAAAGGAAAACAGCCACAAGGCGATATCAAGTATCAAGGTGATAAATGTATGACATACACATCAAATAATGGGGAAGAACATAAGCAAAGCAGAAACTAAGGCAATCTGAGGGAAAAGTAGGAAACTGAGGGGAGAGGACAAAATACAACACTGAAAACAGGTAAGTCAGAAGAAAAAGTAGGTGATTTATGCTGCAAAGTAATCTGGCTTCTAAAATAATTTATTGAGAGAAAAATACATAAATGGAGCAAATTGCTACTCAATGCAAACCTACAGATTAATTGCAAAGACATGAAGATATGATTAAGTCCTCTTGTAAGCAGTGGTTCTTCTTTAAGTTGCAACTTATTTTTTTTCTTATACCCTCAAAACATTCGTTATAATTCTGGACACACAGCAACTTGGTTAAAGCACATTAGTAAGAGCTTATGAAAAATAAAGTAATTCTGGGAATTCCAGAGACAACAGTCAGATTCCTTTGGCCCATGGTCAAAGATCACATGAGTGCTGACTGCTGTGACCACATACTCAATTCCTTGCTGTTCTTTAAGTTAGCATCCACCATCTCACTCCCTCATTAAAATCATCTCTTCCTAGTCCACTTGTAGTTCATAAGCAAGATGATTTGGTTTTCATGCTGGTGTGTGAGATGTGCCTTCCTCAAACCTTGTTAGTATGTTGGCATACTATCAGTCTGACATGAAAACAAATGGATGAGGAACAGTGTGGCTCATGCCAATAACCCTAGTGCTCTGAGAGGCTGAGGCAGGAGGATCACTTGAGGCCAGGAGTTGGAAATCAGCCTTGGAAATATAGCAAGACCCTGTCTCTACAAAAAATACACACACACACACACACACACACACACACACAAATTAGCTGGATGTAGTGGCATGCACTCAAAGGCTCAGCTATTTGGGAGGCTGAGGCAGGAGGATTGTTTGCATGATCCCTGGAAATTCCTGAGAGTTTGAGGCTGCAGTGAGCTTTGATTGCACCACTGCAATCCAGCCCGGACAAAAGAGCAAAACTCAGTCTCAAAAGAAAAAAAATATTTAAAAATAAAAAAAAAATCTCTTCCATCTATAAAAGAAAAAAAGGAAGGGTACTAGAAGGTACCCTTCCTTTAAGAGTTCCTTAATCCTTGGTCTACACAGTTTTATACTTGAAGCAAAGTAAATCCCAACTTCTCCCAGTCTCTTTGGTGCAAAGATACCTTTGTTCCCTAGACAATACAAATTGGAAGCAGCAACAGGCTTTGGTTTACAGAAGATTCTCTCTGGTGCTATGATATCACTTACTTTATACTAATATATAATTGGCCTTCATTCAGTCTAAGGATCAACCAAGGAACAAAGTAAAAAACAGGTTTTGACTAAAGCTGAAACAACACAAAGAGATAGAGCCTTTCAAATTATCTAAGCTAATCACCAGAAAAAAATGAAAACACAACTTGAGAATATGGCATTTTACCAAGAAAAGAAAGCCCTGAAGACAATTACTGTGAATTTCTTAAAGATACATATGTTGCTCATTTAGAGAAAAAAATTAGTAGAGCTTGCTTAGGAAAAAAGTCAGCCTAAAAGGATATCATCTCATTTATCTCAATACAGATAACCCAGTGCCTATTAGGATTCCGAAAGGTTCAAAATAACTTCCCCAATCACTCTCTTACATAAAACCCGGCCAAACTACCCTCAAAATGAGTCATAAACATCATTGCCTAAATGCAATTTGCTCACATTGCTCCTTTTTACTGCACAATCTCCGATGAGACTGACAAAGCTGAATCCTAGACATCTCTTCAAGGTACACCTAAGTTTCCCTCTCATTGCTTAGACTACTTTGACTCAGAAGTCATTCTCTCTTTTGGTTACCTAACAATTAGGTACTACTGGATATATTGGACATTTGCAGTAACTGAAGAGCTTTTTTTTTTTTGTAGTTAAATTAAGGGCATAATTGAACAAATTGTGTTCAGACAGTCTCAAAAACAAGAAATGATTACTTACACCTCTAACATTTCAAACAACACTATATTTTCTAAGCTCACCTTTCCTCTGTAACATTTTTTCCTACTGAGTGCACCATTTAGTATTTCTTTTAGAAAGGTTATGTGAATGGTAAATCCTCTTATCCTCTTATTCTACAAATTTAAAAATGTCTTAATTTTGCCCTCATACCCTTTTTTTTTTTTTTTTTTTCCTGGAGACAAGGTCTTACTCTGACCCCCAGGCTGGAGTGCCATAATGCGATCCATGACTGACTGTAGCCTTGATTTCTCCAGCTCAGGTTCTCCCACCTCAGCCTCCTGAGTAGCTGGGGCTACAGGTACACACCACCACATCTGCTAATTTTTGTATTTTTTATAGAGACAGGGTTTTGTCATGTTGCCCAGGCTGGTCTCGAACTCTTGCACTCAAGCAATCCTTCCGCCTTGGTCTCCCAAAGTGCTGGGATTACAGGCACGAGCCACCGTGCCCAGCCTCATCCTTAAATACTAATAGTTTAGAAGGATGACATTAGGGTATTACAGAGCCAGAAGACAACTTGCTCAGTTTCTGGTCACTAAACTGTTTTTATTCTACCTTTGCTCCTTAGTTCACAGCTTCCAGTAACACCACAGCCCCAGGAAGAACTGGCAGCTAACATTTTGGTGTCTATTAACAGTGATGGAGTGCCCACTAAAACACAGGTTGCTGAGTCTCCCTTCTCCCCACTCCTCATGGGAAAATTCCAATTTAGTAGTTCTGGGTTGGCCCTAGAATTTGCATTTCTAACAAGCTCCCAGATGATGCTAAAGCTGATAGGTATGGAACCACACTTCAAGAATCTCTGCTCTAGTTTCTTTCTCCTTTTGCTACACCCTGTTAGAGTTAATAAAACTCATTCTACTTAGACTAGACATTCATGACCTAGGGCTGTCATACTAAGGCTAACACTACTGAGTTTAACATAGAAGCTCCTCTGATTATTAGAGTCCTCATTTATCCTGAGCTCATCTCTTGGCCAACCTAGCAAACCCTGTCACAATTCTTGCCTCCACAACAATCCTTCCTCAGTTCTCCCTCTGCTAGAAGGCTCTCCTTTTCTGCAAATCCATGGCCACTATTTTCTTTATCAGTCCTTATTTATGTACTAATTCATTCATTCAATAAATATGAAGTACTTGCTATGTGTTAGTCACCATGCTAAGTGGTGTGAAAAAGACCAAGGTCAACATCTTCCATGATTAACCTTAAATCAACTCCAAACCCCTCATGACTTTGTTACTCAAAGTAAATATATTCAAAAATATATTCAAGAATATATTTATTTTTGTTTTGAAAGTAAATATATTCAAAAATATAATCAAATGACTAGAAATTATTTGTTAAAATATGAGTCTCTGAATAAACTAAAGATAAATTATCCTTTTTAAATTTATGTAAAGTATCATATTAAGAGAGAAGCTGTCAGAAACAAGCTTTAGTTTCTTTTTAACATCATGAATACTAATGTACTTGATCTAGACCCTAAGAGAGGGTTCTTGGGTCTGAGTAAGAAAGAATTAGAGGCGAATCTATAAAGTGAAAGCAATTTTATTAAGAAAGCAAGTTTATTAAGGAATAAAAGAATGGCTACTCCATAGGCAGAGGAGCCCACAGGGCTGCTGGTTGCCCATTTTTATGGTCATTTCTTGATTATATACGAAACAAGTGGTAGATTATTCATGCCTCCCCTTTTTAGACCATATAGGGCAACTTCCTGATGTTGCCATGGCATTTGTAAATGTCATGGTACTGGTGAGAGTGTAGCAGTGAGGACAACCAGAGGTCACTCTCATCACCGTCTTGGTTTTGGTGGGTTTTGGTCAGCTTCTTTACTACAGCCTGTTTTATCAGCAAGGTCTTTATGACCTGTATCTTGTGCTCACCTCCTGTCTTATCCTGTGACTAAGAATGCCTCAACTTCCTGGGAATGCAGTCCAGCAGATATCAGCCTTATTTTACCCAGCCTCTATTTAAGATGGAGTCGCTCTGGTTCAAACGTCCCTAACAACTTTTTGTATCCACCCTAGAAGTTAAATAGTTTAAACAAGAAAAAAGTACTCCAAAGCACATCAACCTGTTTTTTTCAGGAGTGTAAATAAGTATGCCATGAATCTGTTACATTTTCCTTCCTTGTCTTCTTATAACTTAGTATCCATTTTAGAGAGCTCTAAAAAGAGTTAAGGGTCTAATAAAGATGCCACTGTTTATATGTTGAATATATTTGCAGTATCTTCCTCTCAAATTTTAAAAAGAGTAATTGCTGGTAATTAGTTGATCCTAGCTAGAAGGAAACAAAAATATTTGAGCGCAGGAAATAAGTCTTCCTTCTTGGTACTTCTGGAGTTTACCTAGCAGGTGCTCAAAAGTTAGATAAATGGATGAAACCACCCACTGCTTGCTAAATTTTTTAGATAACATATTTTTACAGATGGCACTATAACAACATAGTTAATGGTAACATTTTATGCACTCTTGAGTAAATCCTCAAAGTCCTATGAAAATATTTTAAAATTTCCTTTTACTCATGCTTAATTTTTAAATAATATTTATTCATATGCTAGAACAAGTTTGAATGAAGTCATACAAGTTATCCAAGACTAATAACCTCATAGAATAAATGAAATTTATTAATGATAAAGGAAGTTTTCAGATAGACCCAATTAAGTCAATTTTATAATTTTATTAAAGTTTGACAGAAGAGTCCATGTAAGTGCAATAAAGTTTAATGGAAACTCAGTCTGGTACTAAAAGAGTAAGCATTATATGCAATGAAAGTATAAATTATAAATAAGAAATAGTCTTATAAGAATTTTGAATTTCCTCAAAATTAGCCAACATATACTTATAATCAAATTTATACATTCAGTTAAGAAGACAGCTACAGTGATGCTATATATTGTTTGTCTGCATTTGAAATATATATTGTTTGTCTGCATTTGAAAAATGAATTTATTCTTCTAAGCCAAAGTTAATGGTTGTTTGAAAATGAGGCTTATTACATGATTCTGCAAATGTACTCTGTAATAACTAACATTACCACACAGCTGTATAAACATATTTACCATGACATATTCTTTTCCCCCAGGTGTATATTTTCCATTCTGAGCATTACTAATATGCATCTGAGACTAGTCTGATTTAGAACTAACATTTAAGGGAAGAAATATTTCTTAAGAAATATTTTAACTATTTATAAAATAATATTTTAACCCAAAAACACTTAATACATCATAATCCATTTTATTTTTTGTATTTTTATGCTCCACCTTGTTCTTAAATGGTTTTATGATAGTTACTTCTTTCTTATTTCAGATCTGTTAATAATAGAATCCTCACTTAAAAGTCAATAAAATCAGTCTGAAATAAATTATCTGATTTGTATTTTTACCAGCACGCATATTTGCAGCATGAGTAGTTTTTATGTCTTTCTGGTAACAAATACAGTTTTTGAAAGTAAATATATACAAAAATATAATCAAATGACTAGAAATTATTTGTTAAAATATGAGTCTCTGAATAAACTAAAGATAAATTATCCTTTCTAAATTTATCTAAAGTATCATATTAAGAGAGAAGCTGTCAGAAACAAACTTTAGTTTCTTTCTAACATCATGAATACTAATGTACTAAATGCTACTGAAAACAGCTAAAATATGTTCCTATATAAATAACACCTTTGGTATAGTTCAGAACAAATGGCTTAGTAATGACTTATCATGATGTAATAGTGAAGATTGAATTACTACTTAAGAGCAGAGGCTTAGGAAGCTCACACAAATTTTCTATCTAACAAGTAATTCAGACAATCTTGGAGATTATCTTTTAATTCTGGAAATGTAAAATACATTAAAAACCTCACATTGGCAGGCACTGGTTTTAAAAGATGTCTAAACCTTTACATAATAGACAGGAGAATATCTTTTCAGCTTTTGTCCAATATCTATTAGCTTCACCCTTCCCGACTAGGGAAATGAATAAGAAGACTATTTTTCTTTGCCATAAAGGGAATTTCAGTGGTAGGAGTACACAATTCATATGCTAGGTTTTATTTGATCTAAGTAAGGCTGCCACACAAACACCAAAGCAGATTAAAATACAAATAAAATGTATTTAAGCACAAATTTGATGTTTATGCACTCTATTGCCTCCTTCTGAAGAAACACCCAAACATGTCTTCCAATGCACAGAAGTAGTTCTCTTCCCTAGCCTCCGAGCAAACATCTCGGAAACTGGGAATGGCTTAGGTATCTCCTATGTAAAGAATTTAGACTACTAATCTTTACTATACTTGGAAGGCAATGTCAAATATCTATGATACCATCTAATTTTACATAGTGTAGACTAAGGTCACACTACATCTAAAGTTCTTAAACAGTGATCAGAAAGTCAGCTTAAATAACATGAGTTCTTTAAAAACAGTCTGCATAACTTTCTGTTTTCCCTCTCATCACAAAGGGAAAGAAAAAATAGGCAATTTGTTATATTAAAACAGATACTTCAAGTTATCCAATATCCTAGTAAATATATTTACATTTATAAATTTAATATTTACTTTTTATAATACTTATTGAGACATACCAAAATACCTATTTCTTTGCTCATTTTGATTCTTGTATCTCACACTTTCCTTCTGGGTTCAATTTCCTTTTAGTGAAGTATATGCTTTTATAGCATTTCCGACAAAAATCTATGAGTATTGGCCATTGGCTCATGCTCATAATCCCTGCACTTTGGGAGGCCAAGGCAGGTGGATCACTGGAGGTCAAGAGTTCCAGACCAGCCTGGCCAATATGGTGAAACCTTGTCTCTATTAAAAATACAAAAATTAGCCGGGTGTGGTGGTGGATGCCTGTAATCCCAGCTACTCAGGAGGCTGAAGCACAAGAATCACTTGAACCCGGGAGGAGGAGGTTGCACTAAGCAAAGATTATGCCACTGCACCTCAGCTGAGATCGTGCCACTGCACCCCAGCCCAGGCAACATAGTGAGTGAAACGCCATCTCAAAAACAATAAAAATAAAAAAAATCAGTAGGTATTATACATCCTCAGTCTCAGCAGGTCCCCAAATATCTTTTTTTTCACTCTTACTCTTAAATTATTTCCCTCAGTACTTTAAAGATATTATTCCATTGCCTTCTGGCATCTATTAGAAGTCCATTGTCAATCTTCATTTTCATTCTTGGTAGAAAAAGCTCTTTTATCTCTAGTCATGATAATACTTTCTTTTTTTCTTTCAGATATCTATTTCCTACCTTTTCTTGGCTCCTCAAATCTGTCACAAATCCTTCATCCTCAAGTTTGGCTCATGACTTACTTCACTAAGAATACAGTAAGAATATACAAGCAATCAGAAGAGAGCTTCCACAACTTATCACCATCAGAGCTATTCACCTGCCAGCATCTGTTCGTAGGTCAGTTTTCTGCAATCCTGCATGTTTCTAGAGATAAACTGTCCTCACTTCTAAGAATAATCCCTCCATTTGTGTACTGTATTTCACTCCTCTCATCTACTCAAGAAGACCATCAAATAATTCTCATTTTTCTCATTCTCCCTCTCTGTTGGATCATTCCCAACAGCATACAAATATGCTTTTATTTTTCCCATTTTAAAAATAACATAAAACAAGTAAAATACCTTTCTCAGTCCTACAGCTCCCTAGAAATAGTAGATAGATTTCCCCACAAAGTACCTAATTGTAGCTCCTGCACATCACTCTGTTCATGTATTAGTAAAGATAACAGTTAACTTGATGGGGATCATACTGCAATCAACTGAAAACATCACTGACTTCACTACCTTCCTCTTGATCTCCTATCTCTAATTTGTTACATGAGTTATCAACCTGCCTTAAAAATCGGTTCTGGGTATTTTGGTTGTTGCTATTTTAATTTCAAGCCTAAATACAGTTAAGTTTCAGTCTTTCAGACTATCCAAGTATACAGTTTACAAATTTGTTTAGGATCATTACTTTTACACATCGGAATTAATCCATTACTCAATAGGATCTCCAACAGAAAACAAAACAAACAAACAAAAAACAGAAGTACTGAAAATCAACAAATTAAATATGCAGTAATGTCAAAACTATTCATCAACTAGATTTTCTTTTTTATGTATCTTATCTACTGACATAGACAATCCAAATTAACTGTATCATGTGAGTGGGTATGGATAACATAAATCATTTCACATACATTGTTTCATTTTAATCCTCATTCTTAGCAAAAGAGGAAACTACTATGATTATCCT
Organism: Plecturocebus donacophilus; assembly: GCA_004027715.1. Taxonomy (NCBI): domain Eukaryota; kingdom Metazoa; phylum Chordata; class Mammalia; order Primates; family Pitheciidae; genus Plecturocebus; species Plecturocebus donacophilus. The sequence goes on along the minus strand of PVKP010009288.1, from coordinate 29,875 downwards.
CTTTTTATCAATAAGGAAATTAAGGCTTAAAAAATTTGTCCCTAGTTATACAATGAGAAAGTGATAGAATTGCCATTCAAACCTAGACAGTCTGAATCTACAGCCTAAATTCTTAACTACTGTACTATACTCAATCTCATTTCTACTGGTTAATATTAATAAGGAAATATATCTGATGATTTTAAGAACTAAACTACCTGTAGTTTACTTGTTTTAATCTTACTAGCCTCTTCTTGAGTAATTTTAGCTAACTTTGGACATATAATATAGTTTACTTCCAAATCCTTATTTCCAGCCTCAACCTTTCCCTTGATCTACAGAAAGAATTTTCTATCTTTCTACTGGATATTCTACCTGAAAATGGTGAAAATACTTTCATCACAGCTATAGGTTGAAAATTATCTTTGATTATTCTTTCCTTCACATCATGTTCAGCTGGTCATAAGGCCCCATCTATCTATTCTACCTTCAAAATGTCTCTGGAATTATCTCACTTCACTCTTCCTCTCAGTTTCTATGCTTCAGCTACACTTCATTTCTTAAATGAGCCATGCTTCTCCAATGCATTACCTTCACACATGCTGTTCTCTCTTCCTGAAAAGTCGTTCCCCCTCTTCTCTTCACCTAGCTAACTTCTGGTATTATGAGTTGGATTATGTCCACCTCAAATTCATATATTGAAGTCTTAACCCTCAGTACCTCAGAATGTGACCTTATTTAGAAAGAAAAGCTGTTGTAGATGTGATTCGTTAAAATGAGTTAGTATTGGAGTAAGGTGGGTCCCTAATCCCATATGACTGTTATCCTTATAAAAAGAGGAAATCTGGACACAGACAAGCATATGGGGAGAACACAATGTGAATGTGAAGGCAGAGATCAGGTAATGTGTCTACAAACCAAGTAACACCAAAGATTTCCAACAAATCACCAGAAGATTAAGAGAGAGACATGGAACAGATTCTCCTTCATAGCCCTCAGAAGGAACCAATCCAGGCTACAGCTTGATCTTGGACTTCTAGCCTCCAGAACTGAGAGACAATACATTTCTGTTGTTTAAACCACCGAGTCTGTCATACTTGTTACGGCAGCCCTAGCAAACTAACACCTAGTTGCAGCTCAGATTTAAGCTCAAATGTTTCTTGCTCCACAAAGTCTTCCCCGGTTCCCCCAAAATGAACTATCTCTCACCTTCATTTATCAGCTCTCATAAACACTCATCACTTTCATTTACAGGATTTATCATATCATATAATTAATTATACTAATACTTATCTCCTCTACTGGTCTGTAAAGTAGATCAGCTCAGGTACTTGATTAGTTCTCCCTGTATTACTGTCTTTGAAGCAATGATCCCTATCTGAAATGATGTTAATCATTTATTTAAGCACTTGCTGTATTTATTACTTGTTTCTCCCTCCACAGAGCATAACTCTAGATTATAGAACAGTGCCTGGCACACAGCTGGTGTTCAATAATTATCTATCAAATGACCTAATGCATAAACTCCAATAGAGGAACCCATGTCTGTTTTGCTCACTAATGATTATATACCCAGTTCTTAACATATAGAAAGCTAGTCATATAGAAAGCAATAAATAATTATACATGTTGAATAAATGACCCTATTTGATAATGACAAGTATTTCATTATAAGGAAGCTTATCACTTCAAAACAATCACTTATAAATATTAACAGTTTGGAGATTATAACCTTCCATATGCTAAACTAAATCTTTTTTAGTTACGTCAATTTACTTCTACTTTCTAGTTGATATTTAATATTTTGAAACATATGCCAAGAAAACAACTTGAAAGGCACAGCTTTAAGCTATGACTGATTTCAGAATGATTTAACTTCACAGAATAAAGATACAAAACTTTTCATTTCTTCCTTGGTTAAGGTTTCTGCTCTGAAACAACAAAATGAAAAAGTACAAGTGTAAAAGAAGTTTTTTCAAGATAATGAAATCAGAAATTGTCTTTATTTTATTATATATTGCTGCAGTAATGCTGGCAACATTAAGTAATTTTTAAAAGATATTTTTACCCATTATCCCATGTCTCTTAACCCAACAGGCATTTCCTGTTTCTATGTTTCATGTAGTCTCTATCCCAAGGCATACATAGTTCATGTAGTTTTACTAAAAAGTGGCTCTATGGAAAAAAAAAAATACTTATATGGGGAAAATGATAAACCAAACCAATGAAAAATTTACATTTGGAAGAAAAACTGTATCACAGAAGCCAAAAGATATTATCCCAAGCACTACTGTTTGCATTCTCTCACATTTTATCAGAAAATCTCTTGAAAGAGTTCCCTTTAAACAGGAGTCTTAAGGAACTAAGGAAAAGTACTTACTGGAGGAAAACAGAATCACCTATCATCACTCAGTTCAACAGACAAGGTGTACAAGGTAACTAGATACCAAACAAAACCCTGGATTTCAAAGGATTAAACATCAATTTATTTAACACTAGCCTGCTTAGATTTTGAGGACTTTTTCTTCCCCTGTTCTTGACATAAAACACATTGACCTCAAAAGAATCCCAACACCTTTTCCCCAAATATGCCATATACTGTAATAAAAAACATAAAATGTACTCTACCCGTTATAAAGTATATTTTTAAAGAGTTACAATCTAAAGGGAAAAAAAATTATCTTAAATGTTTCAAGGCAACGTTCCCAACACAAAAAAATGATAAATGTTTGAGGTGATGGATATGCCAAGTACTTGGATTGATCATTGTACATTATGTGTATAGAAATATCACTATGTATCCAATGGATATGTAGAAATATTATTTGTCCATTAAAAAAAATTTCTGAAGAGAACAAAGTAAACATCTAAATAAACTAAGAAATCTCTTCAGAGACTTTCAAATTAAAAAAAAACACCACACACACAAAAATAACATAACTCAGTTACTCAAGATAAAGTTGTCACTAAAATAACAAAAAGAAACCTTGCATTTTAATTGTTCTGTAAAAGGTGATACTGTTGATGTTTAAGAAGATTTAGTTACTCTCTCAGTATGTGGGAGAAAATAAGAATTTGCTAAATACTTTCTGGTTTGTCTGTTATCTTCGATGTGCATCAGGATACATTCTGATAAGTACACTACATAACTCAAAATTTAAAATAGCCTCTCCCATTACTTTGGGCATTCTAATTTCACAATTTTTATGCCAACCTACCCTCAGCATTCCCTTGCTCCAGAAAAAAAAATTTACTTAAAGTAAAACTTTTTACCCCTTTCACCCATAAAAATATCAAAGAAATTTTACTTAAAAAAAATCTTTTCATTAAGATTGGCATCTTCAATTTATGTAATAGCTTGAAATTTTTAACTTTTTAAAAGATGGTTTCTTCAATATATATAATGTATGTAGGGATTTGCTCTGTCTCATTCACATCCATGCAGTAAGTAGCCAGCCTATATTTCTTTTTTTTTTTTTATTGTATTTTAGGGTTTGGGGTACATGTGAAGAACATGCAAGATTGTTGCATAGGTACACACATGGCAGTGTGATTTGCTGCCTTCCTCCCCATCACCTATATCTGGCATTTCTCCCCATGCTATCTCTCCCTAACTCCCCACCCACCGCTGTCCCTCCCCTATTTCCCCCTGACAGACCCAGTGTGTGATGCTCCCCTCCCTGTGTCCATGTGTTCTCATTGTTCAACAGCCAGCCTATATTTCCTATGTGATGCTTATTCTAATTGGATAGTACAACTAAAATTAAAAATTACTAGCAAGCCTTTCTTTCCATTACATACCGATCACTTAGAAGTGAACTCAGGAAACTCAAATAGGGCTATGTTGTGATATTTCAGGTAATTTTATAAAGCTAAGCCATCTCCTAGAAATGTTCTTAAATTAAACAACTAGTATGAAATGCAAACTGCTCCTAACAGTCAGCAGATCAATTTTGAAAATCTACCCAAAATTGTGAACTGAAACTTCTACAGTCAACATCTCAGGGATGTGAAGCCAAGAACCCAGAAGGGTCCCAACCTGAATCTAGATTTAGTATCAGTGACTGAAATAATGAAATGATAATAGTTCAGCAGTGCCACTTGTCTGCTAATGTGACCTCTGTACCCTGTTCCAATCTGCCAAATTAGGACAAAAGATCTGTTACCATTCTCAAAGACATCAACATTTTGAATATAAAAATATTAAAAACCAAAACAATGTGATATTTATAAATTAGCTAATTCAGTAAATATTATGCTTAAAACTAACATAAATATGCTGAACTATGAATTTAAGAGTAATGAAGATGAAAATACTGACAAGTTTCTTTAATCTCAACTACCTGAAAAATGCCCAGATATTCTGGCTACAATAGGAAGGATGACAAACAGGCAGGAAAATAAGGGCTTGTACTTCAGGTATTCAAACAAGTATTTCAAAAATGTGCCTGCCTTAACAAGCAACATTTTAAAGTCTACGAGGGTAACACATACCAGCTTTCAGTTTCCAATTTCCCACTAACCTGACAGCAAGAAAGAAAACTGATAACTTGGTATCTCTGAAACTGAAACTTCAGCTTCTGTGATTATTTTCCCCCACTCAAAATCCTTTTCAGCTGGTTTTAAAAAATGTCTCACCCACATACTTTGTGTTTATGTAAAGTTGTAAATTTATCTATAAACAAACCCTCCCCAGAAATGACTGCAGTTAAACATGCCAGTGCCCAAAGAATTCTGAGAGATGCATTACATCAAACCAGAAATTCCCATAAGGAATCATTTTGAGCAACTAATCCTCTGCCTCTAGGTAAACCAGATTAATTCCAAATGATCTCTCTCGAAACTCTTAGGTAAACATGATGTTTCAAATCACTTGTTTCAACTCTTTTTTGGCAAAGGATTTTTGTTTCTAGGCTTTCTAGGTCAAATCATTGGACCTATGTAAGCAAAGATTGCCTTGAATCATCTTCTTCAAAGGAAATACAACATAAATGATCTCTCAAAACAGTTCTGACATCAAAGTATGATCTGGCTTCCTATACCTTCATAATTGACAGGGTTAGTCTATGCAAGTTAAGGAACTTCAAAGAGCTGGCACCTAGCCAGCCACATTTGCGCTCAGTTGTCTTCTTCTATACCAAGTTAATCCTCCTTAAGGAAGAAATGTAGGTATTATTACCAGGGAGATCTAAACTTTATCTTCATAGAGTCAGTGGAGCTTTATCTGAAAATAAGTTTGGGGCTTTGGCTGGTTTTTGCAATGTGATTTTAAAGCACATAGTAGATGCTCAGTATAAACATTTCATGACTACAGGAATGTCTGAATCTGACAGCGTATGAAACAAGTGCAAACTAACAGGTGTGGTAGCTGCTCCTATCATCAGTATTACTGCCTAATAAACCTCAAAACATTGCTTCTCTTGCTGTCTCTGCCATTCTCTCAGCACTCACCGTTCAGATTTTCTGTAGCCTACCTCTCTGTGCCATTAGCATCAGAAAAATGTAGAAGAGAAGTATATAAGAAATTTGTGTATGACTTCCATTATCTGAGTTGGAAAGGTGTCGCTGAAAGGTCTTTTCCCTTATCTCCTTGTCTCACCATGGCTGATATGGAGGAACTCTGAATGTTATATTATACACATCAGTTTAAGTCTATACATCTCCTTCCAAGTTGCCCTATGAAGGAGTTTTCAAGCTTATTCACATGGCAAAGCATCAGAAAATCATGATACTCTTTATATTTAATTCTGTCATACAAATTAGGAATAATCTCAGTAGGGGAAAGTATTACTCTGTGTGCATGTAAGTGTATATATATGTGTATATATATGTGTATATATACATATTACATTGTATTGTTATTGGGGTGTGTGTGTGTGTGTGTGTGTGTGTGTGTGTGTGTGTGTGTGTGTATCTAAAAACAAAAACCTCAACCAAGGGAACCAAGGGCCTGTGTATCACAACAAAAGACAATCTTATAATTGCATATGATGATTTCAAGGTCTCCCATCAATAACAATACAATGCAATGGTTTGTCTTGCTATTGATGTTTACTAACAGAAAGTAACAATAGATATGAACAATTTATAAGAGAAAAACTAAAATTGAGCAAATTCTATCCATCTAACTTATTTTTCAGTCAACTTGGAAAAAATTACCTTTACTGGAATTAGCAGAAACACAACCGAGGCAGCTTGTGGAATACCACAGTGTCACAGATGCTTAATTTGAGAATCACAGCTATGACATAATCAGGAAGAATAAAAGAGAGGGGTAGCTACACCCCAAACACAGCCCTTAAGTATTCTCCTGCCAACTGTCTGTGGAGAAGCATTTTGTAGGCCATGAACAGCCATGGCAACCCCTTCCTCCTTAGCTTAGGAAGAAAGAAACTCTCCTAGACACTCCAGGGGCCCTTTCAGAGGATGTGCAAGGTAAAAAATATTTTCATAACAATAGAAAGTCATTAGGTGCCTATTTTTCACTCTCATTCTCTCACAAGCATTCACTGGAATTTTCCAGAGGCTACATTATGTATGATATTACAACGGATTGAACGTAAAAGCAGATAGGAAAATTTAGCTATCTTCTATTAAATCAGACATCAAAGAGATTTGCAAACAATGTAAACCAATATCACTATTCTAAACTTTTTTATTTTGGAAAATACAGTCATGTTTCATCAAATGTTATTTACTTTCAGGTGCAATAGGTTGATTTTATTTTTAAAAATTGATAAATATGCTTTTTAAAAATTCTGTTTTAGTTGGGTGCAGTGGCACACACCTGTAATCCCAGCACTTTGGGAGACTGAGGCAGGCAGACCACTTAAGCTCAGGAGTTTGAGGCCAGCATGGGTAACATGGCAAAACCCTATCTCTATCAAAAATACAAAAAATTAGCCTGATGTGGTGGCACATGCCTGTAGTCCCAAGTACTTGGGAGGCTGAAGTTGGAGGATAACTTGAGCCCAGAAGGCGGAGGGTGCAGTGAGCTCTGATTGTGCCACTATACTCCAGCCTGGGTGACACAGCAAAACTCTGTCTCAAAAAAAGAAAAAATTCTATTTTAATTTCTATTATTGTAAAGATATATACATATACATATAAAATAAAAGCTCTATGAGGCCCTCAATCGACTTTAAGAGTATGTGTAAACGGTTCTTTCTACAGACCAAAAAAATTGGGAAACACTGGCTTAGGAAGGCTGAAATTACTAGAAGACTGAAAGGATGGCACTAGCAAAGCCACATAGATGTGGCATAGATGAGACTCTTGGATGTGGGCCTAGAGTGACACCTAAGCAGCCCACATTTCTGCAGTGCCTGGGTGAGATAATCACTTATACTTAGAGCAACATCGCTATAATAATTTTTTTAAATATATTTTGAAGACCAGACCTTTTATTAATTGGAAATAGATCAATGTACCTAATGTAATATACTAATTAATCACTTAAAGTTTGAGCTCCCTGACAGTCTGATGTTGAGAGGAAGTGGGGATCTTTTGTTGCCATAGATACTTAATCCCAAATGAAGGGCCTCCAATTCAAGCTAAAGTATACTGGGTAATTACAAAGCTTATAAATATCAGATATCCTGGAAACACCCTGAAAAACACATTTTTATTTAATCAAGGTAGAGAACTATCAACATCTGCCCTCAACATTTTTTCCCAAAAGAAAGTCATCATTTCTATGCTACGTAGTAGCAGAATCTAAACTTTTGTTTTCTTTCCTTCATGAACAAAGTATTCGTGAGCACATGCCCCAAATATACGTTATAGAAATGTACTTCTATATCGAAAAATTAGGTAAATTCAAATATACACACAAATTAGAAATTTTAAAAGGCTAGATGGGTGAAGCAAATAATATTTTAAAATAATTTATTAAAGTTTCCAAAACATTCAATAAAACATTATTTGTTAATTATTTCCGTAGTAGCATAATGAGAGCAATGTTATTATACGTTTTTTCTTTTTTGTTGTTGTTTTTTGTTTTTTGAGACAGGGTCTTGCTCTGTTGTCCAGACTGGAGTGCAGTGGTGCAATTAGAGCTCACTGTAGCCATGACCTCCCCAACTGATGTGATCCTCCCACCTCAGCCCCTCAAGGAGCTGGGACTATAGTCATGCACCACCATACCCAGCTAGTTTTTGTATTTTCTGTAAAGATGAGGTTTTGCCATGTTGCCTAGGCTGGGTCTCAAACTCCAGGGCTCAGGAGATCCTCCTGCCTCAGCCACCCAAACTGCTAGGATTACAGGCATAAATGACTGCTCTTGGTTTTCTTTTTAAATCTTGATTTAACCCTTAATGATGACATGGTTTGCAAGTTTGGCTCTAATTTCAGTTTATTTAGATACTTAGTTTTAGTGGCTGTCACAATGAAAAAAAAAAAAAAACTCACAAATAACATATAGATCCAAAACAGAAGCAGAATCAACACATCTTTAGCTGTATTGCTAAGTCATGAGGTTTGTCTTCATGTGCTAAGTGTTAATTTAAAACGTTTCAACTGCTATTAGTGGTGACTTCAATAGCACTTCAAGGTACAATATGCACATTGAGTGAAATTAATTATTAATAAGGAGCACATATTTCATAAGTGGAAGAACGGGGACTGAAAGGCAGAAAGTATGATTTCAAAGTCAGTGCAATAAAGACCCTTACTACTCAAAGTGTGGTCCACAACTACTGCACCTGCTGGGAGTGCTATGAATGCAGATTCTCAGTTCCCTCTCCAGGATCTACTGACTCCAAATCTGCATTTTAATAAAATCCCCAGATGATTCACATGCACATTACAATCAAAAAGCACTGTTCTAGAACATGTATATACAGGCTCCCCTCTGTATCTGTGGATTCCAAATCCATGTATTCAACCAACCCAGATAAAAAATAATTGAAAAAAAAATTGTATCTGTACTGAACGTGTACAGACTTTTTCTTGTCATTATTCCCTAAACAATACAGTATAACAACTATTTACATAGCATTTACATTACGTTGGGTATTGTAAGTAATCTAAAGATTAAAATATACAAGAGGATGTGTACAGGTTATATGCAAATACTATGCCACTTTATATGAGGGTCTTGAGCATCTGCAGACTTTGATATCCCAGAGAGGTCCTGGAACCAATCGCACACAGATACTGAGTGATGACTGTATATACTGGATATATGAATCGCCTGAATGTCTAGTATGTAAGAATACTAAATACATGTTTACAGGCACACACTAGAAAATTCCACTTCAAATGGTCTGAGATCTAGACACTTCTAAAAGCAAAAAATGACTTATATTTGAGAGAGTCAGAGATGTACATTTCTTTCCCTAGATTTTTTTTTTTTATTGTAATAGTTCACTAGAGAGATACAGTCTGTACCGGTTAAGCTTTCTATAGAAAAACTTTCAAAAAATTATGATTTATTATAATCTTAGCCTCTTTTGTTGCATTTCAATGTAAGAAATGGTCACTGTATTTTCTACAAAACTGCTACATACCCCCAAAATATGAAATATTCAAAGGCATGAACTATGTTTTAGTTATTTTGAATCATTAGGAAAGAGTACAGTCCCTCGGTACATAGTAGCAATGCAATGAGTATTTGCTAAATGAGTATATGAATGAATACAGTTGGCTCCCACTTTGTGCAGGCATTGTGATAAACATTTTATATATATTTTTTCTAATCCCCACAACAATCCCTAGAGGTAGGAATCAGAAGCTCTGAGAGAGAAAGTAGCTTACCCGACATTACATACCTGATAAAAGGCTGAATTTAAATTCAGGGCTGAATGACTCCAAAGCCCATGGGTAGTTCTCAGTGTTCTGAGAATAGGTGAAATGTCTGAAGCATCTGGAAAGCTTTTTAAAAAGAGCTTCCCACTTTTCTGAGTACAGTTTTTTGTACTGCTCTGACTCTTAATGCCATGATGTTTCACATACTCACAAAATAAACAAAAAAGTAAAACCAGGATGAACCCACAGCTGAATACAAGCAATAACAAATGATCCCAACTGTATTGCAAGTGAATAACCCAGCCATACTGTAGAGGTGGATAAGGAAATAACTAACCCTAATTAACTCTAGATAACAGTGTTTGATGATACCATAAAATGAAAGAAAAAAGAACTGTACACAAATATTATCCTGTAGTTAGTAAATTTATTTCTCACAGAGATACAGGCTAGTAATTCTGAAATTGTGTGCATACATACACCCACAAAAACCAAATATATATATATGAACATATTAGTATATATGCATGTTTCCTTGCTCTGCCTACTCAAAAAACCTAGAAACAATGACGCCAAGGAGGAGGAAGCATATGTAGCACTCAGACTTGGTTTCTAAATACCATTCTTCAATAAAAGAAACCAGAATCCCAGGCAATAGCAAGACCCTGCCTCTACCAAAAATTAGAAAATTAGCCAAGTATTGTGGCCTGCACCTGTAGTCCCAGCTACTGGGGACTCAAGGCGGGAGGATCACTTGAGGCCAGGAGGCAGAGGCTGCAATAGGCTGTGATTGCACCACTGCACCCCAGCCGGGGTGACAGTGAAACCTTTTCTCAAAAAAAAAGGGAAGAAAGAAAGAAAAAAGTAAAGAAATCAGGGCTTCTTGGAGCTCTAGGGTGGGTACAGGGAAAATATAAGATAAACCTGGAATATTTTGGGGTACTTCAAAGGATGGAAATGCTCAAAAACATGTGAAAAGGACACCAAAGCCAATTAAAAGGAACTCCCAATGGCCAAAGATGGAACAATTTAAATAAAAACATAAATTAATAATAGTATTGGATTATAACCCATGGAATAAAATAAATAAATATTCATGAGGCCCTACTTACATAAATAAATGAGGAAGAAGAAATGGTTCTTCCTTACAGTAGCTTTCCAATTATTGAATGTAGAAAAATATAGAAATTTGAAAGTCATCATTAGACAAATACCATAGTAATTACTGTAGGCAAGAATCATCAATGGATGCTAAAATCAGTGAGCAAAAGATACTCACTGATTATGAAAGGAAAAACAGTAACTTTACAGAGTAAAAACTGGGCAGACACCTTAACTAAGTGGTCAAAGTTAACATCACCAATAAGACATATAAATACCACATTCCCCCAATATGATGCACTGAGACTTATACAGCATCCCTTCTGTAGGCTGCACAGACAAAAATGCGTAGCCTCTATCTAAATATGAGAAAACATAAGCTATACCCAAATTGAGGAACATTTTGCAACAGAAACCTGAAAAATGCTCTTCAAAACTACCAGGGACATGAAAAATAAAGACAGACTGGAAAACTATCACACATTAACAGATTGGAGGAGACTAAGGAGACACGACAATTGAGTACAGTGTGGGGTCAGGATTGGACCTGGGCCAGAGAAAGGATGCAAGTGAAAAAACCAGCAAAATTTATATTAATAGAAATATCATAATAACGTTAGTTTCCTTGTTTTAATAATTGTGCTATGGTTATATATTAACATGAAGAAAAGCTGGGAATACAGGAACTCTATGTAAGTTTTCTGAAAGTTTAAAACTATTTCAAAATAAAAAGTTTAAAAAAAAAAAAAAAAAGAGTCCCTGGGCCCAGGTGAGGGAGTAAGAATTTCAGGAGAGACAGCCCAAGTGATTAAAATTCAGTCATGTGGCAGGAGTTTGGGAACCTTATTCAGCAGTAGTGGTTAAAGAAGAGAGTAACAGATCCCAACAGTAATTATCTACTGAGAGTCAATTATAGGACAGGCACTCTATTAGGCTACCAAGATGAATAAGAAAAGATGGGTCCTGGTCTTCAAAGAGCTGTCAGTCTAGCAGCTTTCCTTACAATCAGAGCCCCTCTCACCTTATAAAATGTAAATGGAATGCCTTCTATTTATGTACAGGTGTATTTTGTCTATTTAAGCAAACACAATATACTGTCAGTTTTCCTTTCTTAAAGTATAGAATTTTAACACTACACGGAGAACACTTCCAGAGCCTAGTATGTATTTTAACAGACCTTTTTGCAAGCATGCTTACAACCATACGTGTGTAATTAACAAACCTGTGTATGTTTATGCCTTTGCAACTGTTTCGTACAATTCTTGAACAGTTTGTGTTAAAGCAATTTATTTGTTATGGATGAATGGATGGATGGATGGATGCATGCATGGATGGATGGAGTCTTGCTCTGTAGCCAGGCTGCAGTGCAGTGGCGCAATCTCGACTCACTGTAACCTCCACCTCCCCGGTTCAAGTAATTCTGTTTCAGCCTCCCGAGTAGCTAGGACTATAGGCGTGCACCATCACGCCCAGCTAATCTTTGTATTTTTAGTAGAGATGGGGTTTCACTGTGTTAGCCAGAAAGGTCTCAGTCTCCTGACCTAGTGAATCGTCTGCCTCAGCCTCCCAAAGTGCTGGGATTTACAGGCGTGAGCCACCAGGCCCAGCCTATTTATTTATTTAGAGACAGGAGTCTTGCTCTTTTGCGCAGGCTGGAATGCAGAGACATGATCTCAGCTCACTGCAACCTCCGCCTCCCGGGTTGAAGAAATTCTCCTGCCTCAGCCTCCCGAGGCTGGGATGATAGGCACGTGCCACCACCAGCTAATTTTTGTATTTTTGTAGAGACTGGGTTTTACCATGTTGTCCAGGCTGGTCTCAAACTCCTGACCTCATGATCCGCCCGCCTCGGCCTCGCAAAGTGCTGGAATTACAGGCGTGAGCCACCGCGCCCGGCCATCTTTATTTTGAAAAATGTGGAAATTGAAAAAAATAATGTTTCTATAAAAAACTTTGTATATATGCACATCGTTGGTGGTGGCGGTGGTGGTAATGGCGCTTCTTACAAATTTTTTTTTAGGTTAAATTTTTATGCTTGGAATTACCGGGTCAGAGAGTATGAACATTTGTATGATACTTATATTACCAAATTGCCCTCTAAATCCTATGCCCAGACAAATCCGAGCCTTATGATGTTTAAAAACAAAAAAACTTCAGTTAAAAATACATGAAATTATTTTCCTACCTTATTTGAACTGGCATTTCTTTAATTACTAGTACTATCTCCTAAGTTTCTTCACTACATGGAAATAATATATATTCTAAAGGTTGGTCTAATCATAATTTACATGTGACAGATCTTAAGATTCTCTGAAAATTTTCTTTTGCAAAAAATTTTTTTTAGCTTCTCTAATACTTTTTAAATATTTTTCAGTATATGTTAATTTCTAAGCATGTATACAAATACACTCTGCTGATATTTAATAAAATCTTAATTGTTATGAAGATTTATTTCCAATAAGTTTAGCCTGTCATAGAAGATAAAAAATTTATATACCTCCATCATTAAATGCTTTCTTTGTTCTGTCAAATTCCATGGAAAACTAAGTCAGAAAAATGGGAAATGACCTAAAAGTAAACATATAATACCAGAAAATTTAAAACTGGAAAAACGGAAACATAAAGAGAATATTTTTCTCTACTCATTCATAAAGTTACAAAGAGAAAATTGTTGTTCCTTTAAATTAACCTGCAAATTTACAATATTTCTAGACAAAAATACTTTTAAATGTAATACAGAGAAGAACCCACCAAACTTTAATTTCCTTCTCCTTCTGCCATTGTATTAGAGTTCCTCTAAATATTTGCCATTCCCAGATTACTAAAATAGAATGAGAAACTACTCCTTTGTAGTGCAGATGACTGGAATAACCCTCTAGTAGTAAAGAAAAATTCTCACGCTTTCAAGGAGGAATTAAATTGAGAGGCTGAACAATAAAAGATGAGACAAAATCATAGAAAAATAAAATGATTGTTCTTTGCAATACACAGTTATTTTATTTTTGATTACCTTACAACATGAATATATATGGTAAACAGTCCATAATGAAATAAATTAAGAAAACCTAAAACAGCTCCATGTCCATTTCACATAGAAATCAGGTAATTTCTTGTATGGTCATAGAGTGTTGCTTTAAAGCTTTGTCAAAGTTCCAATTCTATAGAAAAGAAAATATTTATTTTTCTAAATTTTAATTAAGTCCATACCCCTCTCCACCTCAAAATTTCCCTTCTGTTCGTCCAGTCTTGTTAACTCCCTTTTTAAATGTTTCTATTCAATACAATGGTCTTAAGTTATGTGTATATGTCAAATACACACACACAGATATATACATAAATATATATGAAGGTACCTAACAATTGTTTTGGCCCATTCTTTTTAGTATAAGAATACCTTTATGTCCCTTCCAAATTTAGAATTAAAGATTGTCAAGGCAATATTTTTCCTTTAAACCAGAAAGGCATAAATGACCTGTAAAAACCTTTAAAAAACTGAAACAACTGAAAATATTATGTTGCTAATTTTACAATCTCAAACTCTACCTCATGCCAGTAGACCCTTGTCAACAAATCCATTATAAAGCCAAAAGTGTGGCTCTTCTCTCACAATGTAGAGAGAATTGAAGAAAGAAAAAAACTAAAACACCCATCTGAACATCTTGTTATTAATACTTCCTTAAAATCTATTAGTGTCAGCAACTGAAGTGCTACTTTATCAACAATTCTAAAAGATATTGACAAGTTCTGCTTTAGAGATATATAGTCTGCCTGTCAAAGTCAAACAAGTTAAAATTAATTTTCCTATGTATAACACTTTTCTAAACTCTTCCAGACCTTTGTGTTTTTGGAGACAGTGTCTTGCTGTGTTGCTCAGGCTGGAGTCCAGTGATGCAATTACAGCTCACTGCAGCTTTGAACTCCTGAGTTCAGGTGATCCTCCTGCCTCAGCCACCAGAGTAGCTAGGACCAGAGGCACACACCACCACACTCAGCTAATATTTATATTTGTTATAGAGACAAAGTTTTGCCATGTTGCCCAGGCTGGTCTTGAATTCCTAGCCTCAAGTAATCCTCCTGTCTCAGCCTCCCAAAGCACTAGGATTACAGGCATGAGTCACCATGTCTGGCCCAGACATTTTATTTTAAGATGACTAACTACCAAGTTACATGTAGTCTTCTCTCTCCACACAGGAAATCAACACTTTCCACCAGAATCATCTTTATTCTTAGGTGATTCATTCAAAAAGAAAAATGTTGCCCACTTTTTGAAAGACCTAAATTTTTACCTGTGACAAACAGCCTTTCATGAATAGGAATCTGCTGCAAAGGCCTGTGCAGACTACATTTCCTAGCATCAAAAGGTCATTGTACCCACGCTGCAAACACACCTCATGAATATGCATGTGGGAAATAAAAAAAAGAAAAAAAAGGTCATTGTAGAAGTGATTTTATTTTATTTTTATTATTTTATTTTTCGAGAGGGGGGTCTCACTGTCATCCAGGCTGGAGTCTAGCGGTGTGATCACAGTTCCAGAAGTGATTTATATAACATTCACGTGCTTTCTGATTACAAAAGTAGCCCATGCAAACTGAAGAAAAATTAGACCACACAGAAAAACACGAACAATGAAATAACAATCACCCATGATTTCAATGTCCAAAATACCCTCTTAACATTTTGGTGTATATATTTCCAGACTTTTTTATATGCCCATGTCTGTTTCTCTTTTTAAAATATAACTGAGATTGTACATCCTTTTTCTCCACTTAATATCATAACAATCACTTTCTCAAGTTAATTTAATCTCCATAAGTATAATTTGTAATGGGTACAGACATCTCATAATTTATTCAAACATTCCCCCTATGATTTAACATTTTGATTGCTTCTGATTTTTGTTATCATAAAAAAGTATTTCAGTCATGTATTATCATGAATGGTAATACCTTTGATGCAAGACTTTTTTTTACATACTTATAGTTTCCTCAAGAATCCTCAAAGTGAAGTTTTAATACATATTATAAAGTTTTTTTCTTTAATGTTATGCTCCAGTTTCAGTATAAGGTAAAAGTGTTAAAGCCCCTACTGTATTATAGGACAGACTCTCTAACTGCTCAAAAGAAACGAAGAACCAGACAAAAAAAAAAAGTGCCAAATAAACATGTATTAATTAAAATGCTTCCTTTATTTATACCACCAAAAGCATGTATTTGCACTTAATTTCCTTACACATAAAATTGCTATTAATACTAGACAGTAGACCTCAGGTTTCCTGAAATTAATTTTTAAGATTACAGAAGCTCCCTTGAAGATCTTTTTAAAAATTAAAAGGAATATTTGAAGGTGCTGCTCTCAAAAGTAAACTTACAAAACATATAGACATGTTATATTCCTATAATACTTTATGTTTGCAAAAATGCTTTATCCATAAAGTGTTTTAGTTGATTGTTACTGCCCATCTTTCACAGACACTTATACTGAGAATATTTTATGATTCACCTTAAAGCTAATCCCTGAGCAGAGCTCATTCCTGGAGATCTTACCATATACAGAACATGGGGACTTGGAGATAGTAAACCTTCAACAAATATATAATTCATCAATATGTGAAAAACACTTAAAACATTAATGTATTAAGCAATTCAATTGGGGGGTATGCTGTTAAAAAGAAATTTAACTGTATTCTAAATAGATTCCATTATATACAACCAATATTACTAAGTTTACCTTCATTCACCATTTTAGGGTTTAACTTTGTGTGTAACAGTATAAACTTCGAATCTGTACTACAACAGGATCTCATATTTTTCAAAGAATCATTAGGGTGAACAGCTATTGGCAAAAAAGAATCAATGGGCGACCAGTACTTCAGTGGATACAGTTTCTGCATCTTCACTCTTGTCTTCTTTTAAAAAGCCATCAGTATTAGCTCTGACTGCTCTGCACTAGTTCACCAGATCATTTTCAAAGACTTCATAACAATGTCTCATTGCTTAAAGCTGTTTCCAAATGGTCCTTTAAGTATTGCTTCTGTTCACACTGATTTTAAGGAACTTTAGCTTACTGTAATAGTCAGTGGCTTCCAATGGTTCTTTCCATATACCCCAAATTACCCAATGGGGACTACAGAGTTCTACGGGATCTGACTCATACCTACTTCTCTAGCCTCATCTTCTATCACTTCTCTCCCACTAGAACTCTCTGCTCCATTTCACTGGCCTCTCTTCAGCTTCTATTGGCTGTGCTCCTTCCTACATCTCAGGGCTGTTCTCTTGGGTTAGACCATCCCTTCTTCACTGAGTTCCTGCTCTTTTCCTCAAAAGACCAGCCCCAAGGCTCTTCTCAATAAGCCTTTCAAGACCTTTCCAATCAGCACAAACTCCCCTATTAGAGGGATTCACAGCAATTGTCTTTCAAGACACTGATCACTGGTAAAATTTACATTTGTTTGGGTGATTAGTTGATCATCTGTCTGCCCTGCTAAAGTTATATACAGGCAGGACAATGCCCATGTTGCTCACATTTTATTCCCAGTGCTAGGCAATTCTGCATCCTAAACACTATAAAAGGCTGATATGGTTCAGCTCTGTGTCCCCACCCAAATCTCATCTTGAATTGTACTCCCATAATTCCCAAATGTTGTGGGAGGGACCAGGTGGGAGATAATTGAATCATGAAGCATTTTCCTCCATACTGTTCTCGTGATAGTGAATAAGTCTCATGAGATCTGATGGTTCTATAAAGAGGAGTTCTCCTGCACAATCTCTCTCTTTTGCCTGCTGCCATCCACATAAGACATGACTTGCTCCTCTGTGCCTTCCTGCATGATTGTGAGGCCTCCCCAGGCATGCTGAACTGTACATTCATTAAACCTCTTTTTCTTCCCAGTCTTGGGTATGTCTTTATCTCAGCAGTGTGAAAACAGACTAACACAAAGACATTTTGGATAAGCTATTTATTCCTCATAACAAATTGGGATGAAGACATTATTATCCCCATTTTATAGATGAGGTAACAAGCTCAGAGACATAAAGCATCTCTCCCAAAGCCAGAGTCAGGAAGAAGAGACAGAACAAATCCATGCCCCTCTGACTCCAGAGGCCTGGTTCCTTCTCTATTTTTGATATTTTCACAACATGTGCATATATTCATCTTAATTTGCATGCAATATTTCAAACATAAGTTGAAGAGGCTAATATGAATACCCATGTACTCGCCTCTCAGATTTATAAAATCTTAACATTTTGTCTTATTTGCTTTTTTTTTTTCTTTTAAAATAAAACATTACAAATAGAGTGCAGTCTCCCCAAGGAATGTTCTGAACTCCTATCCCCTTTCTTTCTTCTAAATAGGTTGTTATCATTATCCCAAATTTGTAATTTTCATTCCACGAGTGTCTTACACTATTACTACATGTGTATCCATAAATAATGCTGTATTATTTTGCATGTCTTCCAACTTTATACAAACAGTATCAGACCATATCTATAATTCTGCAACTTTTTTGTTCAATGCTGTTTTTGAGATTTATGTTCATACACAGCTCTACTTTGTTCTTTTGAACTGCCCAATTTTATTCCACAGTATGAAGACATTAAAATTTCTTTACCTCTTCTTTTTTGATGGGCATTTAGGTAGTCTTGATATTTTACAATTATAGACAGTGCTGTAGTGAACCTTTCTGTCTCCTTGTACATATGTAGGAATGACTCCCCTGTATTTCACAAAGAAGTGAAATTTCTGGGAAGAAGGATATATGCATTAAAAATGCAAAACTTCACCAAAGTGTTGCTACTCTAGCTTCATTTATATTTTACATTTATCTTTATTGAAGATTTAAGAGATATATCACAGTATATACTCCAGAATCTGAATCTTATTCTCCTCTTCCTCCACCATGACTGACCATAGCCATACCTGACCACACACAATTAATGAAATAAAATGAATATCCAAATCAGGGAAGCAAAAAATAGCAGTTAAAAATTTATTAAACATTTTTCTGTGGTAGACGTCCTAAGAATTTTAAATAAATAATATCATTTAAGCCTCATGACAACCATAAGAGGCAGATACTATTATTACCTGCATTTTGTCATCTGATAGATCAAGTTTCCCCTAGCAACTCTCCTTTTCAGAATTTCCCTGGGTGTTTGTACATATTTTTTTTTCTTCCAGGAAAACTTTAGAATCATGAACATATCTTAAAATACAATAGTGGCAAGAGTTAAAACTCATTTAATGTTAATTAGTAACAGGCATCTAATAAATGTTTTCTGATGATATTTTCTTTCTTTCTTGTTTTTGAGACATAGTTTTCCTCTTGTTGCCAGGTCTGGAGTGAAATGTACAATCTCAGCTCACTACAACCGCCACCTCCCAGATTCAAGCAATTCTCCTGCCTCAGCCTCCCAGGTAGCTGAGATTACAGGCATACATCACCATGCTCTGCTAATTTTTTTTTTTTTTTTTTTTTTTTTTTTAGTAGAGACGGGGTTTCACCACGTTGGCCGGGCTGGTCTCCAACTCTTGACCTCATGATCTGCCCACCTCAGCCTCCCAAAGTGCTGGGATTACAGGCATGAGCCACCGTGCCTGGCCTTTCTGATGCTATTTTCTATCTACAATTCTCTTTGTCCCTCTTAGAGGCCAAGAGAGGCTCTGATTCTCCATATATAAGAGGAAGCATAGAAAAGCCAAAATAAGAGTTATAATAATTTGTAGTATATTTTATAGTTTAATGTCTTTAATACACATACAAAAAGTACAAGTGTGTATAAAAACTGAATTGGGGATCATATTAAAAAAATTTTTTTTTATCATTTTTTTGAGACACAGTCTTGCTCTATTGCCCAGGCTGAAGAGTACAGTGGCACAATTTTGGCTCACTGCAACCTCCACCTCCTGGGTTCAAGCAATTCTCCTGCCTCAGCCTCCCGGAATTACAGGCAAAAATCTAAATTTAAGGTGCATCATGAATTTAAGGCCCAAGCTAAATGACTCACCTACTCCATCTTCTCTCTCATTTTCATCCTCTACTTACCTCCTCCCCGAAATTGGTAAAGTAATGGTTTCCTTTGACCTAATAATTATTTAATTTTCACTTAAGGGTTGTAATAATAGTAGGTATTAAGAGGTGGTTAGAATTCTTCATGAACTCTTTAACAGTCTAATTTTAAAAGCTATAAAAGATTAAGAAAATAAAATCCTTCTATTTTTCTTTATAATTATCTCATCATCTACAATTTATTTTGTTCTTTTGTAACCTGAATCAACTAATCCTTAAATTTATTGTCAGCTTCTAGATCAGTTGCTCATGGTTTCTCCAAGCTTTGCTAGCTCCTCAGAGTGAAAGAATTCCCTTGTTAAAATGTGGTGCTTGAATCAGGTCTTGGTTATAAAAGATATTAATCTGGTAGTGCCATAATGAAAAAAATAGAAGTTTATAACAAGAACAGCTGACTATAATACACACACCTAAACTGAGAAAAGCGCTAGTATTTTGTTTTCTCCATTCCAAAGACACTCAAATTGTTACTGGTATTTTTCTCACAGTTTTTTAAATGACTGCTATTTAAATTTTATATAAAGAACAACTTTGTTAGTGCTATGTGAAACCTATGACTAATAGGCTTCTAGTAAATATTTACATCCAAAAATATTTTTCTTTTATTAGTACCTGTGATCTAAAACAAATAAATAGCCTCTTAAGACCACAGACATCCCTAATGTTGGAAAATTACAGAAGCATTTACCCTTATTTGGGGTTATTGAAGGCTCAACAGCCCTACAACTTCACAAAATGCAAGAGTCTTAAAAATTCACAAAATGCAGAAGTTTATTTTTTCCTCTTTTACATAAAAATTGTAATTACACTAAGCAATTCATATCTCAGCAAAAGAAAAGTTCAAGTCTTAAGGGCTTTATGAGAATTTCTTAACTTTGTTTTTGCATGGAAATAATATTTATCTTGAATTGGTGAATATATTAACTGTAATTAGCTTGCTGCTAAATATAATATATTTGCAAATATATATATATGAATCTTTTAAAAGATTTCTAAAATAAAATAAATAAAATCTTTAACATTATGTGAATCAAGAATATAGGCAATTGAAAATTCTGATCTCAGGGAAAGCACCTCTAAACTTTAGCTTCAATATACTCCTTTCTGTATCTCTGTGATTACTGAAGAATTTTAGTATATTAGAAATTGTCAGAGTAGAGTCAATTCACAGCCAGATCATCTGTATTTTTCTTCTATGGGAAATTCTACTAACTGACATCACTGTTGTGGTTCATTTCTAAAAAATCATGAATACAAAAAGCTATAAATAAACTTATTAAATCTCTTTAATTAAAAAAAGATGCTTCATGTAACAAATAATAAAACAATAAAGGAAGGAAAAGTTAATAATTCCTCTCCCAAATTCTACTTCATGATATAATGAATGTTATTAGCCTGGTTATTTCTCTAGGTTCACTCAAATATATACAAATATCACATCCATAAACATATGTCTATATAAAAACATAAACACACACACACACACGTGTAGAGTTTTGTTTTATTTTTTCATGAGATAACGTTACTCTGCAACTTGCCTTTTTCACTTCTGTAATGGCTATGCCTTCAATCAGTAAATAAAGAGCTACTTGAGTCTTTTTTTTTTTTTAAGAGATGAGGGTCTCACTATGTTGCCCAGGCTGGACTTGAACACCTGGGCTCAAAGAAGTCTCCTGCCTCAGCCTCCCAAGTAGATGGGACTATAGTCAAATACTACCATGCCTGGCTAATCCAGTCTTTTCTTAATACCTGCAAAAACATTACTCAGTATAGACACAATATAATTTAGTCTCCTCCTAATCATTCACCCTCCTCTTGATAGAGGTTCAGACCCTTTCCAAGAGTTTGCTCCAAACCTGACACTGTTAAAATTCCCCTTTCTCTTTAAAGCTCCCTCTCACAAACTCCCTCTGCAACAACCAAATGGCCTGAGCATTAGGGAACAAAGAAAAGCTTAGTTTCACCAATTTTAATATTTAAGGCTGCTCCTCAAAGCCCTATATTTTAATATATATCACTGCCTAGATACACCTATACTAAGAGATTGACATATTATATGGCAATAAGAAGTCAATTATTTATAACAAAGATACACTGACAGAGAACCATAAAACCCAGACTCTGTTTCTAGCTTTGCCACTAACTATTGATGTTACGTTGACAAGTTACTTAACTGGAAGTCCATTTCCTCCTCTGAACAATAAATTTCTTGAACTAGATACTTTCTAAAGTCCCTCCACACTGAAGTCAATGATAATATACTGTTTAACAAATGCAGATTTTATGATAGCCCAGAGAGGGGAGTCTACTAAAAGAACCTTTGTATAACTTGCAACAAAGGGTTTCCTAACTAATTAACCACATGAACAGTATTAAAGAAAAAGTATTTTAACAACTAAGAAAGCAAGCCACTTAAGTACCTCCACAAGAACATTATAATTACCTATTTACACAGAATATGCTAATCACAACTATAATGGTCAATTCATTGAAGCAGCATGTCTAAAAATCTCATTTTCATATATATTTGACTTAGTTCCAATTATTACATATCTTGAAAATAATAAAAATGATTTTTTAAAAAAATGTAGCAAATGTTCAACAACCATCAAATAGTTGGGCTCTGCTTCTGTCTAAGCCATTCAGTCTCTAAGTTTCTTCATCTCTAAAATTAAGAAGTAAACCAAAAGCTTCTAAGATCCATTGATTCGTTCAATAGATCTTTACCAAGCATTTAAAATGTGCCAGTTGCACATAATAGACGCTCTGTACTAGGAATACAATTGTGAAAACGAAACATGAACACCACCCTAGGCATTGCGAGGATGGTATAATTCTAAACCATTCTGTACTTCAGATGGTTCTCTAATCTAAACTGGTCCTCCTCTTCATTGGACTGAATTTAATTAAATTTTACTATATGTCTTTTAAAAAGATTCATGTATTTTTTTGCAAATATTCTGCTGCATTCTTAAAGACAGAAGAGAGTATTAGTTTTCACTCCAAGTGGCAAAGAAGCGTGCCAAATTGCAACTTTATAGGAAATGAGTGGCAATGAGTTACTTAATACCCATAATTACCTTTAGGTCATATGTGTTATTAAGATATACCTGGATTTTAATTTGCTTCATCTTTATCTTAAAAACATACAAAGAAGAAAGAAATATAAAACCATCCCAGGAATATCATGTACTGATCATATTTCTGAGGCCCAATTCTCCTGTAAAAAGCAAGAGGGAAAATAAAAGAAGCCACAGAAAAGGCTGAGGGTGAGGATAAAGGGAGTGATGGAAAAGAAGTGGCATTTGCTCCAGCCAAAAGAACTGGAAAAAGAGTACCCCAACAGTTTTTCTGCTCGCCCTCTCTCCAACATTAGTTTATTTTCAAAGGAGGAAAAGAGTAAGCAGGGAGAGCCAGACATCCACCTACTGAGGTCAACACTGACCCTCAGTTACCTGGGGTGGCCAGTTTCCTTTCCCTTAGCTACTTTTACCAACTGTTATTTGGGTTGTTATGTCTGTACTCCTACAAGAAGATACCACATGACTGCAAAACCCAACAGGGGGCCAGCCTCTCAGGGAAAATTCAAGGAAAACAAAAACATAACTGGCTAAAAGTGCAAAGACAATTTGGGAGATATGCCAAATATACCCATCTCTTATTGTTAATATTCTGTGTATATATAAAAATCAGTAGTAGTAGACCGATGTTAGAATAAATTCTATTTATAGAGATAAACCAAAATAGAGATCAGGGAATCTATGATATGACAAAACCACTTTGCCCACAGAAAAGTACTTTTTAAACAATGATTTTTAGATTTTACTTTTAAATGTCTACACTTAAAAGATGCAGAATATACCTTTGCTTATACTACAGAACTTTGCTTTTAAAATTTTAATCTAGGAAAAGAAGACTTTGTATAAACTGCAGCATTTCAGTTTTTCTTTAAACACAGAAAGGCTTTTAAGATCGAAGTGCTTTAAATGTTTGATTTTTCTATTAATTTTAAAAGACCCACTCCCTCTTATAAGTATGGAAAGGGGCAACTTAAATGTTCTAAACAGAGTTAAAGATGTTATGCTGGAGAACATTTTATTTAAAACAAAAAGTAATCAATTCCCAGCCAGTTTTGTGGAAAAGTCTTACTGATTTAAAACTAACCCCATTTCCAACTTTTCCTACTTCTCTGCTAGTATGATTCCTGACAACTTATGCATTTTGAATTCTATACCATAAGTTATAATGCATATGATACATTTAATATAATTTAGGTAGCTAGAAAAAGCGAAGATAGAAAAGGATAGAGCCCTTTTAAAGCAAGTTTCTAGGAATAAAATAACAGTTTATGAGCAAGGACTTGTTAGTTTTAATTATATCAGAGAGAAAAATAGACCATGTTTCCTGAGGTTTAAAAGGCAAAAACAAAAAACAACAAAACAAAACTATCTCAAGAGTTATCATCATTAATAGCTGTACTAAAATGTAAATCTATAACCTTTGAGGGCATTGGTGAATGAAACCCTACTGTTTTTCCCCAGATTATTCACAGAGTTAATAATATAATTTGGGACTGAGTCTTAAGGTTATCAGAAATTTCTAGTCATTTGCTGCTCATAAGTTACCTTCAAGCATTCTTGTTTATAGCAGCTTAATAATAAGCAGCAGTGAAGTGGAAATTCTTCTTGCCTGACAGCAGGAGGTACAGGAAGAGAATTCAAATGAAGAACATATTTCACATTACTGGAGCTGACAAATGTGAAAAATGTGCCAAACTCTGCAAGCTACTATTTTCATAATTAGAAATGCTGAAATCTTTTCAATGGTGTTGCCCATATCAAAGTTTTTTAAACACAAAGGAATTATTTTAATAAATCAATTTTATCATTACTTATGACTTTTTCTTATTGAAAAAAAGGATTGACTGTTCATATTAACTGAATTTATCAGGATTCATATTTAAATGGCAAAAAAATTAGAGTATTCATACAGAGTCATTTCTCATGTGGTTCAAAAATATACAATAAATATATTGGCAAGAAGAGAGCTATTTACTCAACAAAGTTTTATTCAGCATCTATTAATACCTAATGCAAAGCATTGGCCACAACAGTGAGAATATATACTAAGATAATACCATAACTATGTATTCACTCATTCATTCAAATGCTTAAAACACATATCAATTACTTAATGCCAAGGCTTGGACAAGATACTAGGGATACAAAACAAGACCATATAGCCAGGTTTCTCACGGTTGGAAATGGGAGTTATGAATATGGAGAGAGATCAGAATGAACCTTGGAATGCTGGATTTGAACTGGAATAGTCAACATGAACTCTTAATTTAGCTATAATACTTTAATTTAGACATACACACATTTCCAAGCTTGGTCCCTGAGAGATCTGAGAGGGTCTAAAGAAAATGCTATTCGTAGCAATGAGCACATGAAGCACCTAGATCTTGGTTTTAAAATACCATTCTCCATTAAAAGGAACCAGGGCATCTCAGAAGGAAAGTTGACTCCAGGGTTGGGACAAGGAAAAGTACAGGAAGGACCTAGAATATCTTATTACATCAAAAAAGATAAAAATTCTCAAAGAATGTTGAAGACAAAGCAAAAGGACAAAGGAACAGTTTGTATGGACTCCCACTGACCAAATCTGGAATGCCTTACGCATCAAAATAATTAATGACAGTAATGGATTATAACTCATTGAATAAAATAAGAATATATGAATTCAAACGAATATAAATAAAAAATTAAAAAAGAAGGTCTTTCTTATAGTAAAATGCCAACTAATAAACGTAGAAGAATAGAATGATAGATGCTAAAATTATTGAGTATAAGTTTCATAAATGAAGGACGAAATATTTACAGTTTCAAAGTATCTCCCCACAGGTTTTTTTTTTTTTTTTTTTTTGAGATAGGGCCTCATTCTGTCACCCATGCTGGAGTACAGTGGTGGCCTCATGGCTCACTGCAGTCTTGTGCTCCCCCCAGCCCCGCCCTACCCCCAGGCTCCGGTGATTCTCCCACCTCAGCCTCCCTTTCAAGTAGCTGGGATCATAGGCACATGCCACTATGCCCAGCTAATTTTTGTATTTTTTGGAGAGACAAAGTTTCACCATATTGCCAGGCTGTACTTGAACTCCTGAGCTCAAGCAATCAGTCCACCTCGGCCTCCCAAAGTACTGAGATTACAGGTATGAGCCACCGCACCCAGCCCTCTCCCCACAAATTACACCAAGGAAAATATGGCAACTTTCCAGTGGAAATACCCTGTGAATACAACTTAACCAAGTGATGAATTTGCTAATATTTGTGCGAAGTGGCATCATGTGCCTAAAGATATGATGTACTGAGAACAGCACAGCATCTCTTCTGTAGTTTTCCTGCCAAAACTGCAAAACCTCAATCTAATCAGGAGGATATATTATGCAAACCCAAACAAGGAATATTCTTCAAAATTATTTTTTAAACTCTTCTAAAAAATGTTAAAGTCAAGAAAGAAGGATAAAAACTAGAGTACTGTTCCAGATTAAAGAAGGATAATGAAACATGAAAATAAAATGGAATATGTGATCCTGGATTAGATACCAGACTGAGAAAAAAATAGCTGCAAAAGATACAATTCAGGCTGGGTACAGTGGCTAACACTATAATCCCTGCACTTTGGGAGGCCAAGGCAGGGGGTTGCTTGAGCCCATGAGTTGAAGACCAGCCTGGGCAACATAGGGAGACTCTATTTCTACAAAAAAATTAAAAATGAGCCAAGCATGGTGGCACACACCTGTAGCCCCACCTACTTAGGAGGCTGAAGTGGGAGGATCACTAAAACCTGGGAGGTGAAGGCTGCAATGAGTCATGATAGCCCCACTGTGCTCCAGCCTGAGCAACAGAATGAAGTTCTATATCAAAAAAAAAAAAAAAGAAAAAAAGAAACCTATTGAGACAATGGACAAATTTGAAAACAAACTGGATTAGAAATATTATATACTTTAATGTACTAGATTTTGATATGTTTACCAAGTTTTATTATAAAAGAGAATGTTATTGCTCTTAGGAACTACATATTAAAGTGTTAGGGGTAAAAGGATGTAATGTCAACAACTTATTCTCAAATGACTCTGGAAAACATTATATGAATATAAAAACTTTAAACTTGGTTAACAATTGATAAATCTGGGTTAACAGTATATGGGATGTCCTTGTACTAATCTTGTAACTCTTGATTAAATTTTAATCTATATCAAACTAAAAAGTTACAAACAAATAAAGCAACACTACAGTTAAGTATTCATGCATGCAATCAGTCAACAGTTAAGATGTTACTGCATGCCAGACAATGGACAAAGAGGTGGTAAGCAGAACACAGATTCCTACTCTTGATGACATCCCAGTCTTAAAAGGGTTACTTAGCCTTTCAGAAAAACGAGTCACAAAATTATCTTATTACTACTCTCTTTTAATACAGCCAATGTCTTCATGAGAAAAATGTGCTATTAAAAAAATCACATTTTTCTCATGAAGTAGTAAACATTTTCCCCACTGTACCAGAAGTTATACAATAAACATTCCTAAAAAAAGAATGAATCTATCTTCTGAGAAACATGTTTTTGCTTTAAAAAATATGAGTTGTTAGTATGGCCTATAGTGTAATAACACTACTACAGCATTCATTAAAAAAGTATAACTTGCTTTATAGTACATATTATTTTAAAATGCAAGTTTAATAATTTATTGTGCTGATTTTAAAGATGCTAATGATCAGAAATAACAAATGATGAAAGGTGAAAACGCTTGTGAGGTAGAGGGCCTTTAGATGTTAATTTGAAACAAAGATGATAATACTTAGAAAAGAAGGTTTCAGAAAAGAGGTTAAGTGACATGGTTAGCAAGTGATAGCAAAGGGATTCAAATCCAGGTTTGTCTAACCTAAAAGCCACGTTCTTAAACATTAGATAATATCCTTCTCAAAGAAATGTGAGGATAATCGTAATCATGTGCACATACTACTAGATAGCCACTGAATAAACAGTGAACAAAACCAATAATCCCTGACTTCACAGAATTTAGAGTCTAGAATATGTAACTGACTAGAACAACACTGAAGAGGTTGCAATAAATTAACGGCAACCACAAGTGACTTAAAAATCTCATAGAAAGAGACTCAGCTAAAACAGGAAGTCACCACAAAATAGACAGGAGAACTTATAGGCTAAATATTCCAAGCCACATGGTTATGTCTGAAGAACACATCAATTACAAAGAGAGGTGAGTCGGCAAAGGAAACAGAGAATAAGAGAAGGATCATCCCAAAGAGAAGATACCCTGGCCCTAGGATAGCCATATTCTGATTAATTGTTAAGTATGGCCTTAATGTAGAAAATGATGTGGCCTGGTGCCATTAAATATCTTAAATTTCTATTTTTATCAAAACAATTCATTTACAGTCCTACAAGGCATGTAATGGGGACAAAAAGTGGTCCTCTCTCCCACTTTTTTCTAGCAGTCACTTTCAACTATTTCAGCTATCTCTAACATGCCTGTAACGGCTTTTTAAAATTTAATATCACAGGCATTAGGTATTGGCTTTCTACTATAGATGATGTGGATTTAGCTCTCCTGTAGGATTCGTCTTCCATGCTTTCTCAATGTAGTCACACTACGATTGTTGGTTAAACCAATATTTAGTGTTTTACATTATTATGACTATCTTATTCCCAAGTGAATCACTTAAAGAATAAATGGGGCCAGGCACAGTGGCTCACGCCTGTATTCCCAACACTTTGGGAGGCCAAGACATGTGGATCACCTAAGGTTAGGAGTTTGAGACCAGCCTGATCAACAGGAAGAAACCCCATCTCTACTAAAAATACAAAATTAGCCAGGCGTGGTGATGCATGCCTGTAATCCCAGATGCTTGGGAGGCAGAGGCAGGATACTCACTTGAACCCAGGAGCCAGAGGTTGCAGTGAGCTGAGATCATGTCACTGCACTCAAAAATATAAAGAAAAATAAATACATTTCCTTTATTGAAGAAAAGTTTCCTTCTGATTAGCTGCCTCTTTTTAAAAATTTGCTTAGTTTTTCTATTCCTCTTCTCAACAAGATACAAGGATAATTTGAGTCGCAATGTCTGAAGACCCACTATGTGCACAGACTGTGATAGACAGTGAATAAATAGTGAACAAGACCAACAACATATTCCCCAACATCTCAAAATTTACAGTCTAGGTTATAGAATCAATTAGGAGAAGTAATTTATCCCAAACTTATCTGGAACTCTTTCTACTAGTCAAATATTAAAGAGCATAGTTTTCCTCTAATTGTATTTTATCTTACATCTCCATTTTATTTTCTATATCTTAGTCTTTTAAAATCTACTTTTGAGAAGATTGTCTCAAATTTATCTCCCAACCCTTCTACAGAATTAACAATTTTTGAAATACCCAAGAGCCTTTATTTATTCTTTGAATGATCCCATCTAAAGTATCCTGCTATTCTTTTGTAGATATAATATCTTCTCTTATCTCTGAGAATTACAGCTTTTTTAAAATTTTAAGTTCTGGGGTACATGTGCAGGATGTGCAGGTTTGTTACATAGGTAAACGTGTGCCATGGTGGTTTGTTGCACCTATCAACCCATCACCTAGGTATTAAGCCCAGCATGTATTAGCTATTTTTCCTAATGCTCTCCTGTCTGCTACCCCACCTCCCGACAGGCCCCAGCATGTGTTGTTCCCCTCTGTGTCCTTGTGTTCTCATTGTTCAGCTCCCACTTATAAGTGAGAACATGCAGTGTTTGGTTTTCTGTTCCTGCGTTAGTTTGCTAAGAATATTGGCTTCCAGCTCCATCCATGTCTCTGTAAAAGATATGATCTCATTCCCTTTTATGACTGTGTAGTATTCCATAGTATATATGCATCACATTTTCTTTTTTTTTTTTAGAAAAAGAGAGAAAAGGAGAAAGAA